>CM062081.1:14584795-14713022 GCA_031163375.1 Conogethes punctiferalis | reverse complement strand
GATTGGGGCGGAACTTAGAATAGGGCCCCTACCACCAAAATCGAACACGATCGTTCGTTAAACGGATCACGTACTTTTGCACCATAAATACTCTCGTGTTCGAATATATGAATTAAATTATTGAAAATCGACTTAGACGATTTTAAGCGATCCGTTCAATGAACGATCGTTTTCGATTTTGGTGGTAGAGGCCCTTATATCTTATGTGCAATAGCAATAATGGAAAGCAAAAGAGAAGCCCAGGTCGCTATGACAACGGGCAAGTAACATCGGAAAACTGTCAAAAAAACTGTCAAAATATCGGAAAAAGTCTAACGGTGTAAACCCGCGGCCACACATTGGATAGATTTGCACCAACGTAACGTTTTCGCCCAATGCACCAATGTGTGTATCGGTACTTTGACACAATGAAGACATTGAGCGCGTTAGTAGGCATTGGACAGTGATTGGACGCAAAGTTGAATCCAATGTGTGGCCGCGGCATAAGAAAACAGTAAAGCATTGAGCGCGTATTGGGCATTGGACAGTGATGTCCAATCACTGTCCACGGCATAAGATTCGAATATCTAAACTCTAGCCCATATTCCGCTGTCACTCGCAACTTGTCTCTCACACCGGCACACCCCCTTTCATCCATCATTAGCGGACAATGGCTAATCTAACGCTAGGGGCACTTCATCACGACGCGATCGAGATGATAATTAACGTGCGAGATTAAAATGACGCCCCGCCAATTGAAGAGCGTGGAACTGAAATGTGCTGGACGAAACGAGTCGTGTTGCGTACAGGTTAATGATTTTAAAAATTCTTTCACCATTGTAAAGATACATTAACCCTTTTTTTGCATAGGGGAAAATGTATTTGCGCCATTCGGGGGAACAGCGGGGTATGTGAAACTCACACTGCTCTCGAACTAGCATCAAGATGGCGAGAGGGCAGGAAATAACCTCTAAAAACCCCGTGAGGCTACACTCACCTTGAGTAACATAAAAAGACGAAGGGAGTATATAGGGAGGACTGGCTCGGTGGCTCAATTGGTAGTGACCCCTGCCTTCTGAGCCAAGGGTCGTGGGTTCGATTCCCACCCGGGACAAACATTCGTGTGATGAATACTTGTGTTTGTTCCGTGTCTGGTTGTTTGTAATTTGTATTTAAGTATTTATTTGTGGTACCTTCGTTGTTCTGATACCCATAACACAAGTGCTTAAGCTATACTTTGGGCTTAGAGCAATGTATGTGATGTTGTCTGATATTTATTATTTATTATTATTATTATCAGGACACGGGCGATAACGTTTACCTGGGTACAATTAAAACCTACTGCGGTCACCGACCCGCCCTGCTATAGGCAAATCTCCTAAAAGACAATTGTCTTTGGGAGGCCAGTGTCCAGCAGTGAACGTTTACAGGCTGACGATGAGTACGTAATAGCATATGTTTATTGTCTTTGTAATGTTCAAAGAATAAAGCGTTAAGAGTAAAATTCGTTCATCAGATTCCCACGTGCCCCGCTCATCCCACCTACCATAACACATTCTCATAAAAAAAAATACGTAGACAAAGCGCACATCTCTTAGACTAGCATGTGTTTATTGTCTTTGTAATGTCCAAAGAAAAAAGCGTTAAGAGCGAAATCCATTCGTCAGATTCCCACATGCCCCGCTCATCCCACCTACTATTACATGTTTTCATAAAAAAAATACGTAGACAGAGCGCACATCTCTTAGACAATGGCGGTCTAATTTATCACGACGAAGCGGCACAGGTGCAGGGACAAATGCGCGGCCATCATGCGGTAGTAAGCGAAATGATGTCCCATTTGCCACCCCGTGTATGTACTTTATGTGTGCAACAAACATACGACATTGTTGCGAGGAAACAATGTGGTACTTAAATTTTGAAGCAAGGTGGCTTACACTCATACTATTTTATGTTTTTTTTTAAATAGTGAATTCAGGTGAGAGTGTGAGATGAGGCGAAGGAATCAAGTGAATTGCAGTCAAGCAGAAATCGTGCTTTTTTATAGTAGCTCGGCATAATGGATTCCCTTCGCCTGATGGAAAGCGAAAGAGAAGCGCAAGTCGCTGTGACAACGGGCAAGTAACTGGTCAGTCACCTGTCAGTTGCCACCGCCAAGCTGACCCAACCCCAACCCCCCAGGAGCTTGACGTTAAATCACCTGGTGTTGAGCAGTAATGCAGTCTACAATGGAGCGCACCCAGCAAAAACCCGGTTCAACCTTCTATATCGAAAGTAACTTTAAGTACTTTAATACTCATATCAAAGTATGTATGGTGAAATCACTGAACGTCTTCTCGTAGGAATTGTCAGACGCTAAGGGACGACCGCTGCTGGACATAGGCCTCTCCAGTTGTTCGCCACGTTGGGCAAACATCTGGAGCTTTACCCATATTGCCACGTTGCGATTCCAGGACGTAGCGTCCTCGCTCCGGTGACGCTGCTACCCGTCATCGACCTGTGGTATTTACGTACGTCTTCATTACGAATATACCGTCACAAGTTGGTTGGTTGCCAGAGCCTCATTTGTTATTCCGCAGAATGCACCACGGGCAGGTAAGGTTGGCTTGGAGCGATAAGGTGACGATATAACACTTACATTTTGAGATACGATGGACCTAAATATTTGTCAATCTTCCAGACATCCTTTATACAACTACTATACTTACTTTTTTTTATAATGGCTCAACATAATGGCTTCCCTACGCCTGATGGAAAGCGAAAGAGAAGCCCTAATCGCTGTAACAACGGGCAAGTAACTAATCAGTTACCTGTCAGTTGCCACCGCCATGCCGGCCCAACCCCCCACGAGCTCCAGAAACCCTACTCACCGGCAGAAACACGACCCAGAGGTCATTTGGCTGCGGTATTCTGTAGGGTGGAGGTCCTTCCCCGGACGGTTGGCTCAATTCGAGCGAAGATTTGCTATGCCCTACCTCTCTTAAAACTTACTTAACGTCTATACAAGTTTCGTAGTGCAAGAAAGACAGACCGCCAGCTAAAACAGACAAATGGAACACTTAGCCCTGCGACCGAAGAGGCAATTAAAACACAGTAAATTAGTCTTAATACCGAGCGAAGTTCAAAATGGACTAAAAGGGCGGTAACGGATAGTCGGCGGCGGAAGTTGCGGCAAAAGTGTTACAAACAAAACTGGTTAAGGGCGAGCCCGAATCGCACTAAGGGTTCCGTAGCCATAAAATACTTGATAAATAAATAACCTAAAGCAGACAGACAGGTATCATCATCATTATTAGATTGCTTGGATGTAAGGGAGCGGTCTGTAATCTTTCGCTTGAAGCCACCCTCACCTGCCCGTGCTTGCACCTGCCTGTACTGCCGAATAACAAACAAGACTCTGGCAACCGACTGGTAAGCGATATAACAAATACCACAGGCCAACTGGCCAAAGTGGCGAACAACTGGAGTGGCCTATGTCCAGCAGTGGACTGCGATAGGCTGATGATGATTATAATGACCTGTTCACAAACTAACGCTTTCCCTTATACAAAAACTGTGATCTATACCCAGGACAGTAAGACGTTCTTTCATACCAGTTCATCATCAGCCTAATGGAGTCCACTGCTGGACACAGGCCTCTCCAGTAGTTCACCACTTAGGGCAAACATCTGGAGGATATACCCATATGAAACGATTGTCGTTTAATAAAGGAAACACCAGCATAACTTTTTCACTATATATTCTTCTGAACTCATGTACACTATTAAATTATAATCTCCACACAATAAAACAGAACTATAACAGAGTTATTCACTCGACCGTCACCTTCGACCGTTCGTAACCAAGTGTTTTTTCGTCTTCTGACATTTGGCTTTTTATGCGCGCGAAACGGAAGTCTGACCGTACGATTAATTTTAAAAGTCAAATGAATAACTCTTAACAATATTATTTTTATTTTATAAATAACAACTTAATTAAATCTTATAATATTTATATTTATTTTGTATAATTAACACAGATTTTTTAATACATTTTGATAGCGAAATATTTATTATAACATCAACATCGTGGTAACGACAAAAAATCAAATGAGATACCAAATACTGATTTCCATATAAATTGTTTTTATTTAGGATTATTGATATATTTAAATATTATTTATTTTGACAATCTAACAGCTCGTCCATCCTGATATAAGTTCACGTCCTCGTGAACATGATGAGAAAAGAAAAAAAAAATGATTTCTTATCCCATACGTATAAAATAAATCAGTAATCATTATTTGATAACTCACTATGATTATACATTTGTTTTAATTAACTATTTATGTATTGCCTATTACATAAGTTACATACCAAACGGGCACTTTTCGGTAGCCCATTTTACCCATGCGCACATTGCGCATTGCACCCATTGTGCTGAAGTAACTTAAAATGAAACACACACTTTGTGCATAGCACATAAATTATGCTAGAGTTCTAGATTAAATTGCGCACGTTGCGCTAAGCACACTTTGTGCACAAGTAACACATACGTCGCGCACGTTGCGCTAGGCACACTTTGTGCTCAGATTACAGATATTATGTCGCGCACGTTGCGCTGGGCACACTTTGTGCTCAAATTATCCATAAGTTACGCACGTTGCGCAAGGCACACTTTGTGCTCAAATTATCGATAAGTTACGCACGTTGCGCAAGGCACACTTTGTGCTCAAGTTACAGATAGGTTGCGCACGTTGCGCAAGGCACACTTTGTGCTCAAGTTACAGTTAGGTGGCGCACGTTGCGCTTACATTGTAATTTGTACTACTAGAGACTAGGACGTGTCTGCACTATTATTTGAACCATCTAATGTATAAGCATAATTGAAATGTCATAATTAATTCGGGAGCAATACAATCTAATCTTACGATACATTTATCATTAATAAAGGTATACTTAAAATGTTTGATTAAACCTTAATAAAAATCTACCCTCAATCATAGCTAGAAACAGTTTCACTGTCATCAGTGCTCTCGGAATCAGAATCTCTTTCTTTGCTATCGAAACATAACCACGGGAATATTTTATCTACCGCATAAATTCCTGTATATGTTCTGTTACCCTTTTTGGTGATAGGTGTGTCGCAAACCTCGTACCTATCGTTGTCTAATATTTTTGTTATTTTAAACGGTCCCGAAATCTTAGGTAGTAACTTTCTACTTTTACCTACACTATGTACTACTTTTTCAATTCTCACTAAATCTCCTACACTATATTTTCTGGCTGCTTTCCTCTTTTTATCAAAATTATCTTTTTGTTTTTCTTGACTTTTTAACACATGCTCATCTACTTTGGCCCTAATCTCTACTACGTCCATTTTTGGGGTAAAAGACCCTTCCCGATTATCTATTTGATTATTATTTTCTTGTTGTGAATTATTTTCATTTATAACGTCAGGTTCGGCTGACACGTTTAAGCTAGTCAATGTATTTGGTTGCTCACATGCACTATCAGGTAAATAGCTGTTTTCGTTAATTGTTTCCCCAGAATCTAAATTATTTTCAGTAATGTTTGCTAAGTCCATTTCAATCTCCGATATTATATGACCTTCCTTTGAATTGGTAAGTTTAAGTCCAAATAAGATTTCTGACGGAGATTTTCCGGTGCCCTTATTAATTGTATTATTTAAACCCCACTGTACTTGTAACAATTTATCATCCCATAACCTTTCGTCTTGTCCATGATTTTGCGCAGCCAACGAGTCTAATATTGTACGATTGTACCTCTCCACTTGCCCATTGGCTCGTGGGGAGGCAACTGCGTTTTGGATGTGCCTAATGCCCAATTCCTTGATAAACTTCTCAAACTTTACGCTCGTGAAAGACGTTCCGCGGTCACTTATTAAGCGCGTAGGTAAACCAAATGTACCAAAATATTCTCTAAGTACTGCGATACTAGTATTTGACTTTGTGTTCTTTACTGCCTTCAGGACTATGAACTTAGTATAAGCATCTATGATAGCTAGTATATATACATTTTTGCGTTTACTAGCAACGAAGGGCCCAACATGATCTATATGAACAGTATGAAAAGGAGTAGAAATCTTAGGTATGGGATGGAGATATCCTTCTTTCTTTCCCGCAGGAATTTTACTATGTGCGCACTCAAGGCAAGAACTAACGTATTTTTTTACAAATTTTCGCATTTTTGAAAACCAGTAATTCTGTTTAATTCTGTCCAAAGTTTTCTCGAAACCAAAATGCCCTATCTGGTCGTGGTTGTTTTGTAAAATTTGCCAACGACACCCTTTTGGTACGACCCATTTTAGCCCTTCATTGGTATTTCTATAAACCCTATCTCTCTTTAGTACAAAGTTTTTCTTTATGTCTATTAAATCATCATATTGAGGATCCGATAATATGTCTTTTATACGCTTTAATTCAGTATCATTCGATTGGACAGTTACTAGCCAATCGGTTTCTGCAATGTTCATGACATCAAGAGTTTCAATTGCATCTATTACACCTATTTCGTCAGGAATTGGGTTACGACTTAATGCGTCAACGTGCATCATACTACTGCCAGACCTATAGATGACATCACAATCATACTCCTGAATTAGACTCCACCACCTAGCCACGCGAGGGATCATGTCTTTCTTTTGAAATGTTGCTCTGAGAGAGTTACAGTCGGTTATTATCGTGAATTTTATTCCCAGGACATACGGTCTAAATTTCATTAATGACGCTATTACAGCCAGGGTTTCCAACTCGTAAGATGAAAAGTGAGATTCTTCCGGGGAGGTTTGCCTACTGTAGTATGCGATTGGCTTAAAAGAGGAATCAGATTGCTTTTGTAGTAAAACGCCGCCTACCCCATGTTTACTAGCATCAGTGTGGATTTGTGTCTCTGCGGTTGGATCAAACAATGCAAGGACGGGCCTAGATGTTAAAATAGTTTTAATTTTTGTGAATGCGTGGATTTGTTCTTCTCCCCATTCCCATGGGGAGTTCTTTTTGAGTAACTTTGTCAGAGGTTTGGTAATTTCGGCAAATCCTTTAATAAACCTCCTGAAAAAGCTAGCTAATCCTAAAATCTGCCTTACATTATGAATATCGTTCGGAGTAGGGAAATTACTAACTGCTTCCACCTTTCTCGCCCCGGGTTTAATACCAACCCCAGAGATCTCAAACCCCAAATAGTCAACTTCTACTTTAAAAAAATGACATTTCTGCGGCTTTAATGTTAACCCTGCCTTACGCAACCTTTCAAAGATAATGCGAAGTCTTTCCAGACCCTGCTCAAAAGATCTGGATGGAACTAAAATATCGTCCATGTATGCCAAAGCTGAATCAAATCTTGCGTTACCTAACGCAGTGTTAATTGTCCTTTGAAAAACCGCAGGAGCATTGACTAATCCAAAAGGGACCACGTTAAATTCCCATTGCCCGTCTGGAGTTACAAAAGCTGTTAGCGGCTTTGCATTTTCACTTAATGGCATCTGGTAGTAGCCAGATGCCATGTCTAAAGTGCAAAAGAAACGATTACCAGCTAGACGATCTATCTGGTCTTCGATACGCGGGATCGGGTGATGTTGTTTCACCGTTTTTTGATTTAGTGCTCGATAATCGATGCACAGTCGTTTATCCCCGGTCTTTTTTTAACTACTATAATAGGAGAAGCATACGCAGAAGTTGATTCCCTTATGATACCGTTTTGCAGTAATTCGTCTACCATTGTCCTAACCTCGGCCCTTTCAGTAAAACTTAGTCGATATGGACGGTGCACTACTGGATTAGAATCTTTTAATTCAATATCCATTGTAGTAACATTAGTACATCCTAATTCTGTCAAATCTTTGGCAAAACAGTCCCTGTATTCGTTCACTAAATTTAATAACTGACCCTTTTGATTATCATTCAAATTAGCATCAACGTTTAAATCTTCTAGCGTAAGCATGCTAGTTGCCTTAACTATTCTGTTTACGCTCATACACGTACCCCTCAAGTTTTCTAAACAAATTGTACCCCGGGATATAACTTGATCTATCTGAAATTGTAATGGGAAATGTTTACTATTTATTATTTGAATGTAACCTATGCCATTTTTAATATGAACTTTGCCACCCCTTATTTTATACTTTGGTCTTTGACTATCTTCAATGCAAATTTCCCCTGTCAAGCTATCGTAAGTTTTAACTTTAATACTGGCATCCCCGTATACATTTACAGCTTTATGTACTTTTAGACTTAGGCGTTGATTGCTAATTAGTCTTGATTTGATTGTTAGCTTTTTATTATCTTTGTGCACTTCAATATGGGACTGTTCCGTCACAGTTTGACCTATCAAAACATCGTAATTAAGAAAACAATCTGGAACTACTACCATTTCTACTTCTAACTTTACATTGTCTATCGTCAATTCTGCGGTATAAACGCCTACCGATTGTATAATAGAATTACCGAAGCCACGTAAGTTTGGTAAGTTTGTAACTTTCCAGGACTCTGAATCAAAAATTTTCCTAGCAACAGATTCTTTTATTAACGTACACTGGCTGCCCAAATCTACGTAGGCATTAAGTTTTGAACCTAATATATAAATATTTTTCTTAAATTTTTCATCAGCTAATGTCCCTGCATCCAGTAGTAGTACCGGCTTGACCTCTGACCTATCCTTCCAAGCTTCCCTTGTACAGCTAGGATCATTGTGACCTATCCTTGAACACTTTTGGCACTTGACTATTGGTTTTTTACAATTACTGAATGCGTGTCCTATTTCGTGACAGTTAAAACATTTTGTTTGCCTAGTATTAAAATCAACTTTTACCGGTCTACGAATTGATTCATTATTGGGTCGGACAAATTTCTTATTTTTGTCAAATTTTTCGTGCTTAACACTTCGTAAATACCCTAACAACTTATCTGAATCCTCAAAACCTACGGCCTCGGCGCCATACCGAACGGACCTATCCTCTATACCATGGACTACACAATCAATAGCATTCTTTCCATTGATACCACAACGATTTAAGGCTATCAATTTTTCGAAATAATATTCTTCAAGATCGTCTCCAAATTTTGCCCTAATATTAAGCATTTCTGTGAGTAAACGCCCATAATTTTCATAAACTGGAAAAGCAGACCTGAGTTTTTGTTGCCATACTTCCCAGGTATGCATTACTGATGGTTGACCCTCATACCATCGTTTCGCTATACCCATAAGCTTTGGTAAAGCGTAATGAGCAGTTTGTTTATTATTCCAACTGTAAATCTCAGCACACTCGTTGACCTTGTTCAACCAACTATCAATAGTTTGATTTTTGGCTTTAGGATCAAATTCGGGCACGACATTGGTGGTTAAGTATTTTTCTCTATTGTGTGTATTATCGGTGGAGGCCGCATTTAGAACCTGACTAAGATTATCTAATATCCCTTTATTAAATGATACCTCATTATTATTTGAGGTGCCTATTTGCTCTGAATTTAAGCGTTGTATCGGTTGATTAACTTCTACTTGTTCATTATTAAAAGTATGATTAGTGCTAACCTGATTATTAAGTATACCTTCAGTTTGTTTTTCATTACTGGGGTATTTAACTGAATCAGCCTCCCTTATATTACTTCGCGAACGAGTTACAGGATGAGATTGACTTTTATGCATACTGTGGCGTGAACTATGCTCTTTGGATTTACTATCACGACGGAGTCTCCTATCTCGTATAATTGAATCTGACCTTGACACTGAACGGGATGGGCGCTCCAGTCTTGACGTCCGTCCACGGTGTGTGCGTGACCTATGGCGCCTGCTCTCGATGGAACGTGACCGTCGCCTCACGGTGGATCTCGAGCGACGACTCGCATCAGAACGCGAACGGGACCGCTGCCTCACTGCTGGGCGGGACCGTCGTGTCGTGGTGGAACGGGATCGCCGTCGCCGTCCTTTGGCTGGACGTCGCTCTCGCGATCGTCTTTCACTTGGCATTGTATAAATACAACGACTAAGCAATCTGAAAATATGTCGAATGTAAATATTAATAATGTTATATAGAACTAATAACTTGATACCAATTACCTGTATATATAAAAAAATCAATTGAGTAGTATAATTACATCCAGATTTGCACAGCCTTACTCGTTTTGTTTCTCAACTACATATATACATACATACTATATACATATATATGCCTCTCCTCCGTCAGTAAACCTTCAGGTCTGGAAGATATCTATAAGGATTATTGATATACCATAATGGGCCACACAGCGCCATCCAATTGCAAATTAAGCCAGAGAATTATTATAATCTGAACCAAATAACTGGACAGGCTGGAATACCTTTTGTACATAATTACGTATGGATAGATATACTTTACCGCACATCAAACACTTGACTTATATCCAAATAGACGGTCTTATTTACCACTTATAAATAGGTTATACATATTACACACGTTACATATAGATCCATGTACATAGCATTTACCCACACCAATACAATCCATATATTTTACGGGGATTGAACCCGCGACCTCTAAATCAAAAGCAGCGTTCTCTAACCACTGATCCAGACTAGTCGTTAAATTAGAGATGCAATTGTTCAAGTTGTGCTATGTAATCAGTTTGTAAAATATATATATTATGTACCAATACATAAACAAGAAATAAAATTATAATGGGATGTATCTATTTATTATAATCCTAGCGTAATGATTCGCTAACACTTGTCTTGGTAAATGGATATAGCTTTATCATATTTTATTTAGTTTTATTCATGCACAACTTACTAAGACTTTATAGAAAATTATCGATCATATATTGTATTAAGAAAAAATAATGATAAATAAAATAGCAGTGTCACTCACCTGTAGAGGTATTTCAACTATTTTTACCAACCTTTGCCGAACAAGGCACGTGTACGTACCACTTTTGAGTTGAAACGATTGTCGTTTAATAAAGGAAACACCAGCATAACTTTTTCACTATATATTCTTCTGAACTCATGTACACTATTAAATTATAATCTCCACACAATAAAACAGAACTATAACAGAGTTATTCACTCGACCGTCACCTTCGACCGTTCGTAACCAAGTGTTTTTTCGTCTTCTGACATTTGGCTTTTTATGCGCGCGAAACGGAAGTCTGACCGTACGATTAATTTTAAAAGTCAAATGAATAACTCTTAACAATATTATTTTTATTTTATAAATAACAACTTAATTAAATCTTATAATATTTATATTTATTTTGTATAATTAACACAGATTTTTTAATACATTTTGATAGCGAAATATTTATTATAACATCAACATCGTGGTAACGACAAAAAATCAAATGAGATACCAAATACTGATTTCCATATAAATTGTTTTTATTTAGGATTATTGATATATTTAAATATTATTTATTTTGACAATCTAACACATAATAGCCACGCTAGGCAGGCGGGTTGCCGTTCGCAGGGCGTAGCTTCTCCCTCCGGTGATGCTGCTGCCCGTCATCGGCCTGTAGTATTTAGCTAAGCCTTCATTTGTGATGGTTATACCGCCACCAGTCGGTTGCCAGCGCCTCGTTTGTTATTCGGCAGGATGCACCACAGGCAGGTGAGTTTGGCTTGGAGCAAAAAGATGATAGGCCGCTCCCTTAAATCCCAGTTACGGAACCCTAAAAATGCAGGAAAATGTTAAATGCAGGCTAGTGGTGCTCCGGTAATGGCCGGGAGAGGAAATTGTATGAGTTTTCATTGGAAATGAGTGCAACTTGTGGTAATTGTTTAACCCTTTCATTGGTATAGGCAAAATAGTTGCCAGTCCATATTTTTAAACATTATTACAAAATTAAGCCTTATCAACCACAAATAAGGCTCATTACTTTTAGCTCCATATATTGTAAAGACGATAAAATAAAAAGAAAGTCTCTGATTGGTTTAGCTATCTTGTACTACTGTAATTTGCAAAAATATGGCGTAAGTGTGCGACGTTTTTGTGCCACTTCGTAAATATCCGTTTAAATCTGAGGATTGTCCGAGTGAAAAGTCAGTATTCATCATTATTTTTACTCCTAAATAGTTTTCCTACTTAACATAATAATAATTTCGCTGATTCATTTCTCTATTATAAAGTTTTTGACAAAAATCTACGAGGTTGCCAATGCCCGTGAAAAAAAAATATAGGTGGCAAAATAATTGCCAATGCCCGTAAACAAAACTAGTGTGGCAAAACTTTTGCCGATGCTTAGGTAGTTACGTAACTATATTTTATTTTTTTTAGATACTAAATGAAAGGAAAATTATGAAACCCTTAAGTACAAAACAAATAAGTGAAATTTAAGAAATCCCAGATGGTTTTATGTCAGAAAATAGTCTTGATGACGCCACAGGATAGAATAAATAAATATAATAAAAAAAAATACAAAACTAAAACGATACACATACAACTACATGGAGCTGGATTTATACTGCCAGCACGGCGTTTGAATCATATACTCGTAAGAGGAATAAGTATATAAAAAAGATAGAAAAAGATAAAAAAAAAGGGAAAAAATATTATTTTAACTTGTTGTTTACGTTGAGTCATTTAATTTTAAGTTTTATATTCGTGTTAAGTGTTTTTTGACAAATGCCAATATTTTTACTGACATTTTCTTAGAAAAAGATTTAAATAAAATAAAAATTCTTTTAATTTTCTCCGAACACTGGCAATATAGTGGCCACGTTAAATTTTTTAAAGGTCATTGGCAAATATTTTGCCACGCCTGAAAGACCTATTTTCAGGGTTATTTTTTTTCTTTTTTTTTATGGAATGATCTCCTCAGTCTACTATTATTCAGATTTAATACTGACTTTGCTCAAGTTTGGCGTAGTTTGCGGTGCCCGTGAAAGGGTTAATTGTTTTTAAAATTGTTTTGTAAACGTTGCATTGTGGTTGCGAACAATCTAACCATGAACTTTTGATAAAAGGATAGAGTTTAGAAAAGAAATCCGAGGACATAATTTCAAACCGCATGGTCAATACGTGGCAAACAAACAGCTTCGCCACGAGTTAGGCACGCAAAATAAATTAAATACTTAAGTAGGGTAATTCGGCAAAACAAAATTCTAATTACAATGACTTTGACGTTTCTTTTTTTTTTTTTTTTTTCTCTTCCTGTTGCTCTAACTGTCAGCGATATATTTATTATACAGCCTATTAGTTATTTATCTACTTATTCTATCATTTGCGTATGTATGTTTATTTATCCATCTTTAATGTACATATATATTTCTTACATATTTATTTACATTTTTATTCTGTCACTCCAAACAGGTTCCACCAGAATACCAGCGTCGTTGTGGTGTCCTTGACGCCATAACGGCATAAGCTGAGGATGGAACCTGATTGGCTACACACTTTCGTTCTTTTTCTGTACTTTTTATGTTCTCTGCTCATATGTTATTGTGTATTTATATCATGTATTACTTGTGTCTTGTGTTGCCAATAAAACACTTTTCTTTCTTCTTTCTTTCTTTCAAATACATTATTTTTTTTAAGAAATACTATTATAGTTTTTAGTTAAATAAACAAATGCAACAGATAATGCACATCATCTTGTCTCAAACTAGGGTTTTTCCTATAACTACTACCCAAAGTTTGTCTGGAAAAGATCGCTTACAGCGATTAGACCGTCTAAATTGTACACAAATTTCTACTATGTATACTTAATTCTCAGTCAATTGTATGGTGTGTTATAAAGAATATCTATGTATCTATCTATGTGACTAGCCAAATGACCTCCGGGTCGTGTTTCTGCCGGTGAGTAGGGTTTCCGGAGCTCATGGAGAGTTAGAGTTGCGGCATGACGATGGCAACTGCCAGGTAACTGACCTGTTGTCACAGCGACTTGGGCTTCTCTTTAGCCTTCCATCAAGCGTAGGAAAGCCATTATAAAAAAAATCATAAGTGGCCTAAAAGCTTCGCTTTTTAAGCTTTTTATGCAATAAATTAAAAACATACGGCATAGTTCAGAGGGCTGAAAAGGGTTTCATAAGTTCGCGTATACGCCCATCAATCAGAGCCTGACATCAGCCATGGCCGAACAGAAAAGGGACAAAGGGCTCCTTAGAATAAAATAAATTGAACTACGGACCCTCCGAGTGACGTACAATCACTAATTTCTTTATTTGTTTGGGTTTATGTAGCAGTTGTACAGTCAGCATTATTTTCACTACTCAATGATAAGATATCTAACGCCGACTGTACAAGTAGGAGATGAAATGATGCGTGATCTGTTCCTGCCCTGAAAGTCAGTTTATCAAGGATTTTAACGCATTTTTTTTAAGCCAAGACAGGCCACTCTGGGCCACACAGCGCACACTAGCCACAAACTAAGCCGAAGCTTGTACTTGGTACTAGACAACTTACTTATATTAGTATACTGATACTGATAAACTTACCCATTCTCCGCTAGATATGAATGAGTCCCACACAACTCAGGGTACCCATGTATTTTTTTTATTAGCACAACATAGTGGCATCCCTACACCCGATTGAAAGCGAAAGAGGAGCCCAAGTCGCTGCGACAACGGGAAACCACCTGTCAGTTGCCACTGCCGTGCCAGCCCTAGGCTAACCTCCATGCGGCGCTCACCCCTTGAGCTCCGAAAACCTTACTCACCGGCTGAAACATGACCCGGAGGTCATTTAGCTGCGGTATTCTATAAGTTCCTCCACCTTAAGGTTACCTTATTAAGGTCCACCTTATTAAGGTCCTTCCCCGGACGGGCATTACGAGCGAAGATGCGTTATGCCCTACCTCTCTTATGTAAGCGTAAAGACATTCCGGACGAAAAAGAGGATAAGATTGCCCTGATCCGTCATTATCTTTATTTGCCTAAATGGAAATTAAGATCCGAGCTAGAAACCGTAATACATCTAGTAGGAAACGTGTAGTTTTCTCATTCCGTGCGCTGACGCCGCTCCGTCGAGATCGTTTAACGCAAATTGGTGTCACTGTCGCGATGTTTGATGGCAATTGAAACAATTGATTGTGCAGCGTCATTTAATATACGTGTATGAATAACTAGACGATCCGGCCTCGCTTCGCTTCGGGTATCTATACTAATATAATATTAATATAATATTTAGGTAAATTCACTTTCCTCACATATTTTTAAGATTCTCTACATCAACACTAAAGAGGAAAGATCTGTATTTTTGTATGTTTGTAATGAATTAACTCAAAAACTACTGTGCCGATTACAAAACATCTTTCACCATTAGACACACATACATTTACCTTGGGTGACAACCATACTAATATTATAAATGGGAAAGTGTGTCTGTCTGTATGTTTGTCTTTCTTTGACGGCAAAACGGAGCGACGAATTGACGTTAATTTTTACATGGAGATAGTTAAAAGGATGGAGAGTAACATAGGCTACTTTTTTCCATTTTCTAACCCACCACTTTCCTGAAATGGGGGGGTGGAAGTTTGTATGGAGCATTCATCCCGCGGACAAAAGCTAGTAGGCTATATTTATTGCTAGGAAAGATTAGGGATCCTTACAAAAAATCCCCGTAATGGACTCTTACGACACACTACATGAAGAAACAGGTAACAACAAACTTACCTTATAATAAGAAGATCCATTACCAGCAAAACTACCATTGTCTTTATAATTGTACGGATTATATTTCTTACTGTTATTATTGAACATAGTGCACACAATGTTTCACATCCTTATTCAAACACACTTCACTTAACTGAACATTTTGCATCTATTTAACTGCTAACTTACTCTTGCAATCACTTTGCCAAATGGAACTTCACTTCACAACTGTCAAAACGTAACACTTTTTTTAAACGTAACACTTTACCACGGATAATCTTACTAGAAAGACTCCATATGGCGTACTTTCTTGTGAGAATAAAAAATCAGGAATTCTATGCGCTTGTATCAAAAAAATCTTATTTAAACTATTCGAGTTTCACTAAATGACCCTTGACCAAACCTACCACATTCTTAATTGAAAAATTGAATGACACTTCGATTACCCACATTCTGAATAAAAAATAAATAGGCACAGACGTTATCGAAGCGAATTCCAAATTTAAAAATACCACTACGAAACTCCCGCGCAGTTCAAACCACCTACCTATACTACGTTGGTAACAAGAGACTATAGCATTAACAACGCACAATAGTATAACGTTTCAAACAATAGACCAATTGAATCGATTGAACGACAATAAAAACTGTTTTGGTGCCGCGGGGCTGCGCGTGCGCCGGCCTTCTTGTGACTGCAGATGTCGAGACGAGTCTGCATTAATGTCGCCAGATTAATAGCAAAACAGAGAATGCTGATATATATTATGCATTCTTTATTTATTTTGGACACTAGCGACTTCATTGGATTACATAATTGCCGTTTTAATAATCCCTCGACTTTTGTAGTCAAAAATATAGCCCGATTTGATTAGTAGCATGATAGAAAGCGAGAGAGAAGCCCAAGTTGCTGTAACAACGGGCAGGCAACCAAACCAGTCACCTGTCAGTTGCCACCGCCATGCCCGCCCGTAAAAGATGCTTCTTCACATCCCGTATAAAGGATCCAATATCGAAGGAAGGAGGATGTAAACTTATTTATGAAGAAGTAAATGAGTAAAATGAAGAAGGTACCTAGTATGTTAATTATTTCAGGATTTTCTGTTCGGAGCGCCTTACAGGCTATTAATTTTTTGTAATTAGGTACTTCAACAAGAGCCCAGGTAATGTTTTAATATCAAAGCAACAAAATCTGTTAATGCGTAAACTCCAGAATCAAGGATTGAAAATTTCTTGTCCTAGTTGACAGATTGAAGAGTTTGAAACCCTAATTTATAAAATCCAATGGAGAGAACAGTTTATAGAAACGACGAAATACATAATATGGTTTTCGTGCGTGCATCGGGTTACCTAATTCGGTCAAAATTAACATAGAAATCGCGTTAAATGCAAATTTTTATGTACAGTAGGCAATTGGGATCTTGTGTTGCTCTTAGAACGTATGAAATAAGGATTGATATTGCAATTTTGTAGATCGTTGTGTACTGTTTGTATCTTATACAAGTTTCATTTTAAAAAGATGTGATGGAAATATTGCAATCTCCTGCGACATTTGACATCAAGTTCCTTGACTTTAAAAAGATAGGCTCACGTCATTATTGATAACCCAAGACACGCTTTATAAAGTTTTATTCAATGTATTTTTGAAATGTGGATCGTAGGTTTAAATCCCACCTTCAGCACAAGCATTTAAGTACATGTTAAGTAAGTCATAATTTTTTAAGGAAGTAACATACAAAATCAAACAAAATCTAACTAAGTATTTAGTTTAGGTGGGTATTCAGAATCTAAATACCCTCAAACATGTTCCTATACATCTGAAAGATATACCTAAAAAATACACTACTCTGTAGATTTACACAAAGTCTCGTTCATCGGAAACTACGAATAATGCTAGTATGTGTGTATGTCTGTCATATCGTAAACAACGTCCATTTATCGTCCAACATACGATGTTCAGCGACCCAATGTTTGCTTCTATAAATCACTAGTTATACAAAGATAGGGAGCTGTCGACAATTTCTTCGGGGACAAACGGACAATACATTCACATTTAAGACATTCACATGTGTGTGTGCGTTTTGCGCGCAATTTTCTGCCTCGTGCAACCGGTCTTTGGAATCAGCTTCCTGCTGCAATTTTTCCGAGTGGATATGATTTAGGGACCTTCAAAAAGCGAGCCTATAGACTTCTCAAAGGCCGGCAACGCACCTGTGACTCCCCTGGTGTTGCGGTGTCTATGGGCTGAAGTGATCGCTTACCATCAGGTGACCTTCAGGCCCGTTTGCCCCCTCTTCCATAAAAAAAAATAATAATAAGATTGTACAGAAGTATGATACAACATCTTATAGACACTGAAACATCTTACAGAACTACATAATACAGGGCTGCCAGATCAAAATTTTGACTTTCGGGAGTGTATATTAGAAAATCCGGGAGATGTATTACAATACTTGTGCAAAGATAGGGAGATGTTCTTTTTGCTTAGGAATGATGATTATTAAATAAAATTTTTCCCATTCAGTTCCTTAGAGAGCAAACCTATCATCATTTCGCTCCAAGCCAACCTCACCTACCCAACCCATGGTGGCAGAGAACCAAAGTCACCGACATAGTTCAACGGATTAGTAAGCTGAAGTGGTAGTGGGCTGGCCATATTAGCCGCAGAACCCATAACCGTTGGAGTAAACGAGTTCAGAAGTGGAGACCGCGTCTCAGTAAACGTAATGTAGGACGCGTCTCAGTAAACGTAATGTAGGACACCCTCAGGCCAGGTGGAGTGACGATTTGCGCAGGACGGCTTGCAAGTGCTGGATGCGAGAAGCCCAGGATCGATCAAAGTGGCGAACATTGGGAGAGACCTATGTCCAGCAGTGGACTGATACGGGCTGATGGTGATGGTGATCTCTGCCTGCCATGGCCAGCTACAGATGACAAGTGACCATTATTAAGTTTTTAAGAGAGGTAGGGCATAGCGAATGTTCGCTCGAATTGAGCCGCCCGTCCGGGGAAGGACCTCCACCCTATAGAATACCGCAGTCAAATGACCTCTGGGTCGTGTTTCTGCCGGTGAGTAGGGTTTCCGGAGCTCGTGGGGGGTTAGGGTTGGGCCGGCATGGCGGTGACAACTGACCAGTTACTTGCCCGTTGTCACAGCGACTTGGGCTTCTCTTTCGCTTTCTATCAGGCGTAGGGAAGCCATTATGTCGAGCCACTATAAAAAAAATATACCAACGACTCAATCAAGTCAGCTTAAGACTTCAGTTAGCAATATTAAAAAAATATATATTTTTTAAGTTTCAAAAGCAAAAAGATCCCGCACCCACTACGCACTTACAAAGTTACCCCGCTACCCAATTTGAGTAATGGAAAAACAAATTTGCCAAATGCACTCCTCTTTGATGCTACTTGTATACGCAACGTTTATGCATTTTAGCTCTTATTCCATTGTTTTAAGGTCCATATTCGCTTTGACAGCGTGAGATTGCGTGTAATCCGTTTGTCTGTCAGTGCGTCGGATTATGCTGTGTAATTAGTGATGGAATTTGTGGAAGCTTTCGGATGTTATTGATGTTTGATGCTTTGTTTGGAAGAATCGTGGCCTGAGGCGGTTTTGAGAATGTATATTGTAAAGAGGAAATAATGTATTTGTTTTTACATTAAAAATGTAGTCTCTTTTCAAGTCTATAACAATAGTTTCTGTTAGCACTAAAACAATTTTCATGATGATTTTTTTTTATGCAAGAGGCGACAGACGAGCAAATGTGATGCCTGATGGTAAGCAGTCGACACCGCCCATGGATACCCGCAACTCTAATCGAGTTTAGAGTCTCTGCCGGCCTTTTAAATAAGAGTACGCTTGTTTCTTGAAGGCTCCCAAGTCGTAGCTGTTCGGAATGACTGTCGCAGAGAGTTGGTTCCACAAACCCGATGCGCGAGGCGAGAAGTTCCTCATAAAGCGTACAGTGGAGGATCGCCAACCATCAAGATGATGAAGATGGAATTGCAATCGGTTACGTGTGGTATTTGCACTAAACATTTCCCATCATTAAAAACGTTAGTTTTTTTTAATCCCACTAGGGTGACAAAATGACGCTGCCCATGGACGCCTGCAACACCAGAGGCATCGCATGTGCTTTGCTGACGTTTAAGAAACTATTTATTTTAGACTTGAAGTATCCCATACTGTATTCCCCTGAGAAAACCTAGTTAATACTTAAATAATCTGTAGTACATTACTTTTTTAATAGAACATCATAATGGCTTCCCTTCGGTTAACTTAAACCTATGTAGTAAGTAAATTATATTTCGCAACAAAAAACAAAAGCAAAAGCGAAAGTGATCAACATTCAAATGAGTCTGTCACATCCTATAATAAAAAAGCCAAAATAAAAGTTAACTGGCTATAATCAATAATGCATAAAATATACGGCGCCGTAACAACGCAATGAATACAATTTTTATGAGATCCCATATCCAACATAAACTGACCTCTAACACACCCTGAACTTCTAATAAATAGGCCTAGATCTTGATGGGGAAAACGGATCGGACAGCTCAACTTAAGCTGGTCGATCATGAGTGATGTCGAGAGGTGACCAAGCGATATGCTTCTTTATGGATAAGATTCATGCTGAAGTGAAATTGTGATTGTTATCTTTATTGAATGTCGTGAAATGGGATCCCACTTTTAGCTTTATTTTATTTTCTAGGCGTAAACTTTTTACATGATTTACATTCTTGTTGACAGTTAACTCTGTAAATAAAGTAGCTATACAAGTGTATGCAGCTTTTTTCTTGAAATAAACTCAAGACCTATTTAAATCTAGCTTCCTTATTGGTGAGCAAAGGTAAGACAACTTAGACAACCGTGTTTAATTATGACAGAGTAATTGTATATGTATATCGAAACAAAACGAGCTCTAAAGCAAAAGCATAGAGTGCAGATGGGTCTGAAAATTACGACAGCCCTTTTAATGTAAAATTACATTTTAGCAATGTATTTCTAAGTAAACAATTTAAATAAATTGATCAAAAATAGAACAATATCGATGATCAAAAATGGAACTCACTCCGACCGTGTCAGACTGGCTTACCCAATTGGACATTGACTTGCTAGGATTCGATTAAAGGAAAGCTATGGCTTTCGTACGACATTATGATTTCATGACAACAACCCAAACCCTAAAACCCAAACACATCCAGTCCCAAACCTTTCCCCATAGCGTGGTCACCGCACCGTCTGTCACCCTGTATATAGATCGGCTTTGATGGATTCCGCCCGCTTTTTTGCATGCAAATGCAATCAATCAAAGAGATAACTGTCATTTAACAGATTGCCTTGCGCGGCGCATTGTCGCAGCGCGATTGAAATATAGATGCGCCTTCAAACGCGAACGTGAATAATTTCAACATTTAATTGCTGATGGAGGGGTTAAAATAGAGATAGAAGGTTTGATTGGGTGCCTTTCCGTTACTTGTGTACTTATGTGGATTGGTTTTTAGGGCGGAATCAGTGGGTAATGCGATAAGCCTCAGGCCGCGTCCTGCTCGGCAGCAGTCAGGGCGGGCGATGCGGCACGGAGATTGGCTGTGATAGGTCAACTTGACACAGCCTACTATACTTCGGGTGTTAGAGTCCCTGCAAGTTGCTGTCATTGGCGACACACCGGGACTCAGTCGGTATGCACTCACATTCTAGACGGTGTGAATCCCAAAAAACCACGAAATTTTGGAAAATCTTTTTTTTATTTAAAGGAAGTACACCCTACTTCCTTGTTGGTCCCTTTGTCACCATAATAAAGTCAGTTATTTTTGTTTTTATAATAAAAAGAAGAACCCACTTTGTCAAATACTGCCTTACAGAGCACATGTTAATGATGGTCCGTTGTTTGGCGCGCGGCCAACACGGCCCGTAACGGTTTCCAGCACCCGCCGACAGATGGCGCTGTGCACCTGTGCGCCGTATATCATCGACGGCTTTTGGGCTGCTTTTATTAGTCAACTGATGGGTAAAGTCATTGTCAATGTATGAACTTTCTGTGATGCAGTAACTGATAGGTAGGAACTTTGGAGAAAGAAACAAAACACTTTAATCACAATCCCTTTCCTAATGCCTTATCCTAAACCTATCACAAACCTTGTTCTAATCCTTATCTCCATGCCAGTCCTAATTAATTGAGATCCGTTGAAATTTCAGTTATAACTTTTGGTTTTTTGGGTGGTAAAGACCATTTCTTCCAGTCACTTAAACAAATAGTTTTAATAACAGAACCGTGAAATGATAAAGCTATTGATAAAGGTACTGTTTTCTTTATTATACACCATTACATGCAATGCAAAGTAAAACTCAGTTCAGATTCAGTTTCTCTCTTAAATTAGAATAGCATTTACACTTTCTTAGACTTATAGGCAAAAGGCAAAAGCCTTACATATTTCCCTCAAAATTTTATGAAGGTGTATATATTTAATGGCATATTTAAGGTAAGTAGTGAAGATCCTGCGAAATATTACGTATTTCGACGCTCAGACTCAGAGCTACAATAAATCAAAATGGACCTTTGTAGCAATGTTCACTCTACTAAACCTACGTAAGTGCAATATTGTAGATACACTTTTAGGAGCGGTTTTTCACAATCTTTTTTCTTTAAAACATCTCATTCCTGAAAATAAATATAGAAATACTGAGATTTAACTGCTTAGGAAATGTTTTTGCATATCCAATTTTCGATTTACTGACCTTGAAGTAAATTTTCACAATCGTTTGCCATAAATGGCTAATATATCTGCCACGTTAAATTATAAATAGCAATCTTCATGATTCCGGCAAAATTCCATGTGGTTCATTATTTGTAATTATTAATCTGAAATTTTAAGAAATTAAAACTGAAATTGGATCAGGCTAAATAACAATGTACTAACTTGAGCAAAACAAAGATTACAAATACATGTACGGATGTATTTTATATCTTCCGATCCGACTACCTTAGCTAATCTCATCATCTAAGTCATCCCATTACCATACTAAAATCTATGCATAAAAGACATTACAAGTTATACAATTTAGGCAGAAATTAAAATTACAGACAATTCACCTCGTCTTTTGACAGTCATTTGTAGTATATCCAGAAACCGTTGGATTGTCCTCTCCAAATCTGTGCCGAATGATCGTCTCCTCCCTCACTGGTCTATCGAAGATTATGAAGCCAAGGAAGGCGAAAGCTAACACCAAATAGATCCATTTGTGATAATCTTCCATTTGCCATATCCATTGGGCCGCAACATCCATAGCTCTAGTTATCATCAATGTAAAATTTTCCCAAACGAATGTAAATTTGCTTGTTTCCATTTTAAATTTTGCAACCAAACACTGGCTTTTTGTTTACAATGGAATTTTGACGTTTGATAGATGTCGGAGACATTAAGGCGAAGCCGCAAAGCAATGCAGATAATATAGTACATTTCACGCGAAGAAGGTTTTAATCGGTTTGAGCGTCTCGCTCTGCTCGTTGTTTTGGTGAGAGTGATCAGTCCTGTTTATATAAAAATTCCTTGGTTTTAATTGATTTTATTGTAGTAGGTAAATCGATTTGAATGTAATGTCGGGCTGCTGCTTGTAAATTCGCCAACACAGGCGCTACAATAGCATATGGTCTGAAATGTCAAATAACATTGTTCCTGTGAATTAAACGAGTTTTAATTCAAATAAAAATTAAATGATTTTGGAAAATATGGGTTACGGCTGAAGAAATGTCTTCGCTTTAAAAGATGTGCAAAGTTAAGTGGTCTGCAGACTACTATTTCGCAAAAGATATAAATCTATCTACAATGTCGCGACAGCTTATTAAGTTTACACGTTATAGTTACGTCAAAATAATCTTACAAATATAAACTCAAAGTGGAGAGAAGGCCCCTAGCGTATAATACGCAGACATTATTTGGTTCCACCAACGTTCTACAAATTGCAAACTTTTTGCAAGAGACTTGTCATGAAAGATTCAACGAAATTCTTAGTGGTCGCTTCGACATAAATGCTGAAGAATATCTAAATCCCACCACGGTCATGCATCTCGATTCGCCGGGTTCCGAGGGATGTTGACAAGAAAACCGGTGAAAACGATGTGTAAAACGTTAATCGGTTTTAATTATTGGCTAAAATGTTTGAACCGCCATAACACTCACCTGCAGAATAAAACTACAAATGAGTTCGATGTTATAATATTTAAAGAAAAACTAACTACATATTACTATAATATGAAACCAGTTGATTTGTTTTCTTTTTCTGGTATCTTTTGTTCATGAGAACGTGTTATAATTTGTTACCGACGCTCGCTTTGGGACAATTTCATACAAACATTTCATTGGGTTACATTATTGGTATTTTAGTCGTCCTCCCTTACATCGGGATTTAAGCCTACCTATCATCTTTTCGCTCCAAGCCAGCCTCACCTGCCCGTGGTGCATCCTGCCGAATAACAAACGAGGCACTGGCAACCGACGGGTGGCGGTATAACCATCAGAATTGAAGGCGTAGCTTAATACCACAGGCCGATAACGATAGCCAATCTGCCTGCAGGAGCCCAGAGTGGCGATTCTGGGTATATCCTCCAGATGTGTTCCCAAAGTGGCGAACAACTGGAGAAGCCTGTGTCCAGCAGTGATGATGAAAGAATAGTAGTGGCGATGATGGGTATATCCTCCAGATGTTTTCCTTAAGTGGTGAACAACTAGTAAAAAAGAAGAATAGTGAGAAAGAATAGTATTGTAATAACAATTGTTAAAATGGCTGTAATGTCCATAACACAAAGCTTCAGGGACTTTGGGTGCAGACAATATACCTATGTATTTTATTTTTCGTATAACCGATAATAACCGTTTCGCAACATCCCAAGTTCACATCACTAGCTAGTCCAGACGGCACTTAAAGTGGCTTTGCCTTAGACCCATTAATATTAATAAAGGCGTCACAGACCAGGGTACATGCCCTAGCCTCCAAGGTCCTAGACGCAGTGATTATCGGTACCTATTTGCATAGTTCGCTGGTAAATCGGGAAGGTATGGGATCGTAATGTTGGTATAAATCGGTTTCTAGATTTGTGTTATCGGGATACGGTTGTAGAAATTCGATTTTCGTAGCCAGTTTGAATCGTTATTATTATAACACTGGTAGCAAAAAGACGAGTGTAGGTAATAGATTTGCGTCTGACTCTGAATCACACAAACTCATTCATACATTTGTAATAGGCTGTCCATGTGGTTTTCGGATCTATAATAGGAAATAGGGTTGCCTATTTCATCCCGTGGGTGTCGTAGCGTAGAAGACTATTAAGGGAATATCATGAAACTGGCAGCCGGTACAAATAAAACCTACTGCGGTCACCAATCCGATTGCCAGGCGTGGCGACTATGAAAAATCCGCATAAATAACAAGTCTCATTGGGAGAGGCCTATGTTTACAGTGGATGTTGACAGGCTGATAAGATAATGATGGATAGATAAAAGTTCGTCTACAAACAAAAGATACAATTATACTTGATTACCTTCTATATCCTTCTTTTAAATTTAGTCCGGAGAAAACATCCCTGCCACTCGGAGGAGTGAAAATGGCGTGGAGTAAAGGAAAACTCATTATGCATCTCGGCCTTTCACCATTCCAGGTCAAGGCAATTGACGCCTTATACAGCCTGGAGTGATGTCAACGGTCCTAGGAGACCTAAGCGTAAGCAGCCATGATATAAATAAATATCACAAGACATGCCACGCTGGGCCACATATCGCCATCTAGCCCCAAACTAAGCCGAAGCTTGTACTATGGGTGCTAGACAACTTATAAATTTACGTAGATACTTTTTTATACATCTGCATGCATATTATAATACCTATTATGTAAACACCTAGACCAAATACAAACACACATGTTCATGCACACAAATTTTTGTACTGCGCGCGGATCTCACCCACGACCCTTGGCTCAAAAGGAGTCACAAGTCACTACCAAATGAGCCATCAGGCCAGTCTATGTATATGTACATACATATACGTATCATATCAACTACTGCTTATAGCGGTTAGACCTCGTAAATTATGGGACAAATGTTTTACACCTAGGTTTAAGACAATTGTAAGGTGTGCAATAAAGAGTACCCATCTATCTATAGTTATCTTAACCTATGCTTCCAGGTAAGCGAAAGATTCATGAATATCTATCTCTTCAAAGAGCCGAAATGGTTATTCATTAGACGCTCAGTCTGATTCTAAGCAATTAATTTAATTTACACTGTCTTGGCTCATTTGCATGTCTGCACTGCTGTTAGTTTTAATTCTTTGTATATAAGCCGCGTACACACCAACTTTAATAATATTTTTAACTACAGTATATTTTAGTAACATACTCAGCTGACAATGCGTGGTGGGGACGCTGTGTCTCTGGTCTTTTTAATGAGAGAAGGGATGAACGGGCCTGAAGATCACCTCATGGTAAGTAAACACTTCAGCCCATAGTCACCGCAACACTAGAGGAGTTATATGGAAAGGATAACTTAAGAATCAATCAAGTGAAAAGGTCTCCACAAGAACTAAAAAGAACCCCTTGAAATTAATATGCTTCTCATGATACAAACTTCATTATGATCGCATCTTTAGTATCTCCTAGCTTCCTGCTAGTCTCGTCTGTGATAAAGTTTCATAATAAACCTCTTTTGCAACGCCTTTGAGATCGTTTGCAGTCGTTATTAAAATTCAATTTTGCATGCGCTTCGTTCATTTTAGTTTTGCATAATCTTGTTTCACTGTTCTTGAATACGAGTAGTTTAACTTAAACAAAACTTTTTACAATCGTATGAGTTTATTCGTTAGTCTATAGGAGCTCTAACTTCCGAATACCTATACATATTATGCCGCGGCGACACATTGTATTCAACATCACTGTCCAATGCCCAATACTACGCGCTCAATGTCTTCATTGTGTCAAAGTACCGATACATACATTGGTGCATTGGGCGCAAAACGTTACGTTGCAAATATGTATCTCCAATGTATAGCCGCGGCTTTATTCTTTTGTTTTTTTTTTTATATTGGTTTCCCTACGTATCAGCCTGATGAAAAGCGAAAGAGAGACCCAAGTAGCTGCGACAATGGGCATATAATCGGGCAGTCATCTGTCACCTGACTACAGAACTACGCCCTGTGATCGCCAACCCACCTGCCCAGCGTGGCGATTATCGGTAAAAGCTTCCAGATGTTTGCACAAAATGGCGCATAGCTGGAGAGGCCTATGTCCAGCAGTGGGCTGCGATAGGCCGATGATGATGATATCAAAGGAAGGAACATACGACGTGACTTTTCACTGGCATTTAATTGCAAAGATAGGTTGCCATATTATTCATTTAGCCACTTTGATATTTTACATTAACAATCTATTTCGACCATACCTAATCAAAATCGTGTTTCCATAATAATTTGTTAAGCTAGTATGTCTAATTTGTAGCCAAATAATGTCTAAGAGCAAATAATTATGAAGAAACAAGGAAATATCACTCTATGTTATATTTATCCCCCACAGATCTTTTAAATCCGTTTCAGCTTCACTTCACTAAAAGCTTCGTACACTCTATAGCTAAACAAAAGGTAAGTATACCTATTATAAAGATTGATCCCCAAATCTTCCTTTAGACAATCTTGAAAACCCAACGAGAGGGCTTTCAAAAACAATTTAAGCGCGACTAAAGATGTATTAAGGTGCATCGGGCCAATTACGGGGGGATCCCTAGGGAGTAAACAGACACAAGAGTAAATAATGTCGTGTGTACCATAAGTCAGATTGTTAAAAGAGTCGTTTATAAAGGAATGGAACCATAGAAAGGAATAATAAGACCTATCATATCAGGGATAGAGCTTTCGTGCGTCATTTATGCCCTATTTTTGAAGTAAATGGGTATTTCTAGGGTTCTTTATCCAAATGGAAAAAATGGAACGCTTATAGATTCGTCTTGTCTATCTTTTTTTTGCAGGGACACAGCTAAACTGCTGCCAAAAGCATAATTTTATTTTAACTCACTCTTAATACGAGCTTTGACTTAGTAGTTAGGCCTAGCGGGGCATGTCATGGGTTATTGTTAGAAAATAAGTTCCGTTCTATAGTGATAAGTATATTTGTACTACTGAAAAGAAATATTGAACGATAGACGAAGAGGTATTCGCAAGAACAAAGCGCTAACTTGGACGGAGTTTCACAAGGGTCAGCGTTGGATACAACTTTGTTTCGTCGAAATTGAAATAAGATACGAGATTTGTTTTGAACGTTTTTTTTCTAAAGGTTCCTATTGGAAATTGGGAAAAGTTTCTGAATAGTGTTTTTGTCGGGATACATTTGTATTTGGGGGTAAATACATATAATAAGTATTTCAAGTCTGTTAAGGAAACGGTGCAAAATAGTTACTCTATCAGTATTATTATATTTTTTAATGCCACTAAGATGGCAAACAAGCCTATATATGGTCTGTCTCTTTAAAAACCTCGTCATAATATTTTTGAAGGTTACTGGGTACAAATTTTCGGTTGAACAAAGGAATAAGATGAGTTTATCAACATTGTCTGAATATCACATTTCAATAATAATATCATACGATCATTTAAATAAAATTCAGAAATTATCAAATAAGTTCAGTTCGGGAATCAAATCTGTGCACCTCAGCTGCAGCGCTTTGAACGTTTGATGTAGCGAAACTTAAAACAAATAAAAAATAGCAAACAGCGCCACCTACCTTATCCCCGTCGAACTTCTCAGTCGGCTCATCGTAAACACGAACCTCGCGTTTCTCCCGCGACCCGTGCCTAGCCAGCAGCGGAGTCTGCGGCGGCGATGCCAGCGCCACGCTACTCCTAGCGCTCCCTGGCGGCGACTTGATGAACTCAATCTTCCCGCCCTCCACGCAAATATTCGGCGTCAAGGGATACATCGGCGACATAGCAACGTTTGTATTCGCAAGATGGTTGTAGTGATTATCCTCCAGCGGGAGCGACTTTGGTTTGTTTTTCTTCCTGTACGTGGAGTCGTAGGCTAGCACTTGCGCTTTCTCCTCGGGATGGACCTGCCGCACTTTCCCGGGAGGCCTGTCGGGAGGTTCTGGGGATACGTTGCCGTCTGTTCCGGGACTTTCATCCCTTTCATTGTTGGATATCCTGTAACAAAGAAAATAATATAAGTTAGGTTCCAGTTATTTGAGTAAGATAATTATGTACTAAAAACGAAGGTACATACCTACTACGTAGGGTCTTTGCAAATTGTAAAATTTATGTAGGTACTTCAAATCTATGTAGTTCCTATTAAATCGCAGAAAACAGAAGGTTTTAGGTATCTCCTAAACTAATATTATAAAGCTGAAAAGTTTGTTTGTTTGAACGCGCTAATCTCAGGAACTACTGGTCTGAATTGAAAAATAATTTTTGTGTTGAATAGACCATTTATCGGATAGATGACACCACGCTGCAACTATTAGGAGCGAAGAAATAATGGAAAATGTAAAAAAAAACGGGGAAAGAATATGTAACTATTCCACGCGGACGAAGTCGCGAGCACAGCTAGTGATGTATAAAATCTAAAGAATTTGATTATTGTAACATGTAATGATTACATGCATTTATGAAAAATATATTATACCTATTTCTTACGAATATATTGGTACGACTTAATTTTGGCTGTTTATTAATAAATAATTCATTTCATTTTTTCGTTACTTACACAGAACCAATATGTTATTATTAAAAACAAAACACTTTAATGGTTTACCTATCGGAAGCTTTTTACGAGTGTTTTGTACACACGCAGGTAGCATCGAAAGCTGCCAACAGATGGCGTTGTTTACGTAGTCGCGGCCGCATTTAGTTAATTTTGCCGGAAAAAAACATAAAAAATATGTTTTTGGAACTATTTTTAATGTCATTTAATATAATTTCTTATGTTGAAGCTATTGGTGAAAGAAAATTTTTAGAAAAATAAATATTTCAAAAGTTAATTGCGAAAAACCTGCACCGCGCATGTGAAGTTTTCATCCACGCTGAGTATATATACTCGCTCGGCCGTCAGCTGATCGGAAGTGTATTCTTTAGTGTGATGCCACAACTGTTCATAGATCACTAGCTACAGTTAGAAGGTCTACAGCACGTGACGTCACGCGCTCGTTGCGGCCCGACCCTTGTAACGTGCGCGGGGGCCGATCGCCCGCGCGGCTGCGACGGACCACTGCGCACATTCCTTGGGCGGCCTTACACTTACGCGGTATTAGTTAATACGTTAGCTTAGCTCCGGTCAATCTTCGAGCACTTCCATGCATTGGCGGCGAGAATACTCGATTGCCAGATTTTTGCGGTGGTTTGGTAATTTTTTTTAATACTGATAAGTCGCCACTGTTATCTAGATTTTGTGAGACAGCTTAGTTAAGAAATTTTTGAACACGAGCGAAAGCAATATAGCATTATCTGCGCCTTTAGGACATCGATCTACTAAGAAGTCAACTGGCAAACCAAAGCTTTTGTGTAATTGTTTACCTTCCTAATAGATAGATAATAGTTTATAGCACACCATACCATTGACTTCAGAGTCAGACTAAGTATAAACTAGACATTTGTCGTGTAAGTAGGCGGTCTTATCGCTGTAAGTAGGCGGTCTTATCGCTGTAAGCGATCTCTTCCAGACAAACTTAGGGTAAAGGATAATCAACTGGTGAGAAATGATAGTATAAATACATTATGTCGCAGTGAAATGAGGACATCAGGAAACTTGCGAAATCCCCAGGGAAAATCACGGTAGGTACCGTGATGTCTATTTAGACCTTTTCATTAGGACTTCTTCCTACGTACGTGCAGTGCACTGAGCATCTTACGTAGTATATTACGAATATTATACAATATGACAAAATATGGTAGGTAAGTTACGCATTAGACATGAATACCTTTTTCAAAATACAGTATCTAAGCTAGTAGTATCCCGTGTATAACCCTTCGAGGTTATACACGGGATCGGTAATTGCTCTAAGAGTTTATTATTAGACAAACTCTAGGTATGCTATGATAACACTTCACATTCTAAACACAGGAAGCGCACGTTTAACATATCTATAAAACCGTCAGACTGATCTCTAAATTCTAATGTTATCTTTGACACCATGTTTGTAGCTAGCTTAACTCGACTCAGACTGCCGTCCTGCCCACTTATCTACATAAATAAGGCATGTTTATAGTAAATGTTACTAAGCAAGCTATTCCACGGTAATCCTAGGGCAGTAACGCGGTAATCTGGATCGCTTATCGCTGTTATCAGTGCAGTGGCAGTGTTAATGTTAGAACTAATAAAACTACTTTATACTTCGCTTCCGTGTACTGTTAAGGGGCAGTACCTATGAACATTTTGATAATAAAAACTAGAGATGTCCCGACTAGTCGGCGACTAATCGGCAAAGAGCGCCGACTATCCGGCTTCTTACGTTGTATGAATTTCTCAATAATAATTATGCATGCGGGGGATCTACAGGAAATAAAAACTTTGATTAAATTTTAATTCTACTTGTTCACTTCAATGAGTAATAACAGTATTATCTTTATTATGAACAAAAAAAAAATGTTTAAACACTAAAACACCGCTCTCGGCCATTACACAAGCAAAACATGTTCCGTCCGACACGCTCGCAGGCGGCGTATGCGATTGTGCGCGAATCATCCGTAAAAGAAGCGTTACAGAAATCGACGAAACCGTAATCGGCTTAGCCGACTAGTCGGCGAAAGTCATAATCGGCACATCTCTAATAAAAACCAAAGACACGATGAGCTAAACACCGCCATCTCGTCCCAAACTAAGCCGAAGCATATTCCATAGGTCCTAGAGATCTGACAAATTTAAGACTTGAGAGATTTGAGAGGTTTAATACAGACCGCTCTTTAGCCAAATCAGCGAGCGACATTATAAGGCAATGCCCATACGTACTTAGTTGTAATGTGTATTTATTAACAGAAGGTGCGCCTGAGCTAAGGCGAAGTCGGGGTCGGAATTTAAAAAAAAAATGTTAAAATGTAATTAAATACTGTTGCACGCTGTATAAAATTATTATAAACTAGCAGCCCGTCCCGGCTTCGCACGGGAGACTAATTTCTACACCTTGGGTTACATTGTTCAAATTTTACCAAGGATCCCTATTTTTTTTTTCGAAATGAAATGTAGCCTATGTCAAATTGGAAGAATGTAGCATTCTCTTGGTGAAAGAATTTTTTAAATCGGCCCAGTATTTTTTGAGCCTATTCATTACAAACACACAAAAATAGGTACAAATCTTTCCTCTTTATAATATTAGTGTAGACTTAGCTATTACGCCAAAGCGATTAATGTGATAACATTTAAAATACAAAAATAAACAATTAAACCCGGCTCAACAGCAATGGGTTCCGTTGTGTATGTCACCGGAAAATAGCAAGAATCGTAAGTTGATCAATTTCCTAGGTAGTTGATTAACTTTCGGAATATAACAAACGGTAGTTGAAATTTATTATTTAATGCAATGGATCTCAGTTAGTTGATCAATTTACGGTAGCCTGACAGTCATTTAATAATTTACGATTTTGACACAAGTAAAATCGTCCTCAAATGGGCCAATCGTTGCTCAATGTAATTTTAACGGTACAATATTACCCGTGACTTAATACACTGTTCCCTGATTGGTTGCCGGGCTAACGCCACGTGAGCCATTGAACCAATCAACGTTCACCTCACCTTCGTCGGAAGATTTTACGGCAAGACACCGTAAAATGATCAATTTACTAAAATACATACGTTAAATAATACATTTCAACTGCCGTTTATTATTTTCCGGAAGTTAATCAACTACCTAGGAAATTGATCAACTTACGATTCTTGCTATTTTCCGGAGATATGTACAATAATGTACATACATACCTATTAGCTACTGTAGTTAAGGGACTTATTTAGTCAAGCGATGCACTTCGCCTTATCTCCGTTTATTAAGGTAAGAATGTATGAATAGTGTGGTTTTACGATGTACTGAAAGCGGTGCTTTTATTGCTAATGGTGAAGGATTTTAATATAGCAATAGTGCGTCAATTATTCCAGTCTAGATCTAACGCTTCTGCTATACAAGGAGTTCAGTAAATAAGACGTTAGACTAGGCATTTCATTTAGGGCGTAACGGTGTGGTGGGTGCAACCACACCGTTGCACGAGGTCCGCCTGGGGAGCACCCTATTGCTCCCCGGAAGCCGGGGGTAGGGGTGTTTGCCCTTCCCGGACCAGGAGTGCTGGCCGCGTGTCATCTGCGGCTGGCCAGGGCATGCAGGGATGCGGCGGTATGCTTCGGCGTTGCCCGTGTCCCTGCCACTTGCTGCCCACTGGCGACACAGGGGGGTTTAGTGGGTATACCCTCATATTTCGTGAGTCCCACACACCATGTCACCTCCCCCCGGAGGTGGCATGACGGTGCCTAATGCATTGCCCTCTAAAAAAAAAAGATTTCAGATTTCTAACGCTTGTATTCTATATCTTGAAGTGATTGCTCCATTGGTCTAGTGGTGGAAAATGCCGCTTAAAAACGAAGTAAGAGGGTATTCAAATCCCAGATGAGGCCAAAGTTGTTTGTTCCCTATCTGGGTGTTATGATATTAGACTGACGTAAATATAGGTACTTATACAAAAACATCGGCCGCTACAGAAAAATCGGTCATATAAAAATCCGACGAGGGTGCCTAAACACAACCGAATTTTCTAGAATCAATACTGTAACCATTTTTTCATAATACAATAACATATTTCGTTATCTGGAGGGGATCACTTAAAACGATAAGACTGCATAAAATGTAGGTACCTTAATATTATCTTTATGTCTAGTTTTGAATCAACTGATTGGTGTGCAGTATAGAATATCGATCTATTCCATATCTCGCCTCATCATCTACATCGGACATGAGCGAAAAGCTTAAAACGCCATAGTAAATCAATTGTGCGCCTGAGCACGTTTATTGGTCACTCCGCGTCGCAAATGCGTCAGACTGTCGTGACATCAAAGGGCTGATTGGTGCCGAATGTACGTCATACAAACTACACACCAGCGAATCGGGTAATAGGACTCTTAATGAGATGAGGTTGCACCGTGGATGGTTAAGCTGAGGTTAAGTTAGTAAACTTTTGTGTACCACCTACAGAAAGAGGCGTAAAAGATACTCGATCTTTTATATGAAGTTTTGATACTCGAAGTTGGGTCATCATCATCATCAGCCTATTGCAGTCGACTGCTGGACATAGGCCTCTCCAATTGTTCGCCACTTAGGGCAAACATCTAGAGGATATACCCATAATCAGGCTCGGTGGCTCATTTGGTAGTGACCTCTGCCCTCTGAGCCAAGGGTCGTGGGTTCGATTCCCGCACAGTACAAACATTTGTGTTCATGAACATGTCTGTTTGTATTGGTCTGGGTGTTTTCTATGTATAATATGTATTTATTTACAAAAAAAAAAAGTATCTAAGTAAGTTTATCAGTTGTCTAGTACCCATAGTACAAGCTTCGGCTTAGTTTGGGGCTAGGTGGCGCTGTGTGGCCCAGCGTGGCATGTCTTGGGTTATTTATTTATTTATTTAATTTTATTTAAAATCGCCACGCTGGGCAGGCGGGTTGGCGATGGCAGGGCGCAGCTTCTTGCTCCGGTGACGCTGCTGCCCGTCATCGGCCTGTGGTATTTAGCTACGCCTTCTATAGTGATGGTTTTACCGCCACCAGTCGGTTTGCTAGAGCCTCGTTTGTTGTTCAGTAGGATGCACCACCGGCAGGTGAGGATGGCTTGGAGCAAAAAGGTGATAGGTCGCTCCCTTACATCCCAAGGGTTAGTAATTTTGTAATAATTATTTACTGAAAGAACATACAAAGCTTCTTTACGTATTAAAGCATTATGTAAAAACAGTTTACAAACCAATCAGAAAAGACTATTGATTCTGGTAGCTAAATACAACAGGGCGATGACGGGCGGCAGCGTCACTGGAGCGAGAAGCTACGCCCTGCGATCGCCAACCCGGCGATTATGGGTAACTCCTCGGTCCTCCAGTTGTTTGCTAAAGTGGTGGACAACTGGAGAGGCCTATGTCCAGCAGTGGACAGCGATAGGCTGATGATGATGATGATTCTGACGACCTTACATAAATAAAGATTTTATAAAAAAAGGGATCTTATGTTGATTTGATGAAGGTACATACCTTAAAATGTATTTATAAATAAACCGATGGAAATAATAATAGTAAAACGAATATTTTATCTGCAGGACTAACATGTAAACTAAAACTTTCAACATAATTCATAGTCAAAATAACATTTAGTTAAAACCTAAACTGTCTGTGCAACCGGTCGTAGCCACGGAATTGCTTTGCGAATTAACTTGTCAGTTGGCAACATGTCGTGTTGCCGGCGACAATGTGGGTGATTGAGTTAGGCAACATTGAAAGTTGGCGGACCTTTTGTCAATTATTTGTAAAGGGCTTTGTATGTAAAGGTTTGTTGGAATATGCAACTGGCTGTATAGCGTATTGTAGAGTAAAAATGTTTCGAGATAGCAGACAAGACATTACCGACAATGATTTTCTTAACGTTTTATAACTTTTTGGATGTCGATTCTTTTTGTTTTTCATAAGAAGAGCTTTCAGGATTACCTCACTCCACCTGATGGTAAGCGGTCATTCATGAGGTCCAAAAGTTAGGTCGACAGAGACAATAGAACAATCCCATTGCGCCTGTCACCCTCACCCTGTAGGCCCACTGAGATGCCGTTCTGGCAGAAAAATATTTAGATTCTGATATTAAATAACTCGATAATAAATATTTAGATTCTGCAATCGTCCGCCTACGACTTTTCTTCTTTGGACTAATCACCAACAAAACGTTTCGTTTTCGAGATATTCACTCTGTGGCCCCCTAAATTCTGAAACACCTATAGTGGATCGAATTCCCACCCGAAACTAATATTCGTGTACTTTAAAATTTTTGTGTTTGTCCAGTGTCTTGGTGTTTAAATTTATATCTAAGTATATATTAGCGATAGGGCCGCCTAAATTGTTCAATAAGTGTCTGTTACACCTAGTTTTAAGTCAATTGTACGGTGCGCAATAAAGAATATTTATTTATATTTCTGGTACCTTAAGTGTTCTGATACCCATAACACAAGTGCCTAAGCTACATAAATTGGAATCAGAGGAATGTATGTAATGTTATGTGATATATATTTATTATCATTTAATGACAGACGAATAAAAGTTTCTTTCTTAGAATTAGTCATTAATATCGTGCATTAAACTTCATTAAATTCATGTCTGTTGGATAGGACATAAATATTTATTTTAACACATGAAACAACAGCATTCTGACTTAAATAAGACGATTACTGGTGTATAATGGTCAATGAAAGCAAACCACTTCTTAAAAATCATTAAGAAATCATTTTTGACTTCATGCACAAGCTAAAGAAAACAAATTCCTCGCAACCCGTCTCATATTCAAAGCGTCTCTACTCAGAATACCTAATACGTTTCATAAAGGGGGCTTTAATTATGCACCCGCTCAACGCAGGGTCGAGAGTGCCTAGGCTGTCTGAGAGCCTGGCTAGTACCAAAGCTAGTACCTGCTCTATATTGCAAGGTCAGCTGCTAAGTTGGCGGGTGAAAGATACATCGTCACCGGAGAGAGAAACTGCGCCCTGCGATCGCCAACCCACCTGCCCAGCATAGCGATTATGAGTCCTCCAGACTTTTTTTTATATTGGCTCAGGCACTATGGCTTCCCTCCGCCTGATGGAAAGCAGGAAAGGAAGCCCAAGCCGCTCTGACAACGGGCGGGAAACCATGGTTTCCAGTCAGTCATCACAGCCATACTGGCTACATTACTGCTGGCTTTTCCCTAAGTGGCGAACAACCTAGCAGACGAGTAAGCGGCCTGTCTGATGTTAAACAGTAACCGCCGCCCATGGACATCAGCAATCATAAATAAAAAAGGTTTTTTAGTCGTTTTGTACCACAGGAGATTCACCCGCGGTTCAAATGGCAACCCATTTAAGCAACGTCATCATGATCAGTCTATTGCAGTCCACTGCTCGACATAGGCCTCTCCAGTGGTTCGCTACTTTGGGCAAACACCTGGAGGATTTACGTATAATCGCCACTCTGGGCAGGCGGGTTGGCGATAGCAGGGCGTAGCTTCTCGCTACGGTGACGCTGTTGCCCATCATCGGCTTGTGACCGCCACCAGTCGGTAGCCAGAGCTTCGTTTCTTGTTTAGCAGGATGCACCACAGGCAGGTGAGGGTGACTTGCAGCGAAAAGATGGTCGCTCCCTTACATCCCCATTTAGCAACATAACACAGAACCAAAACTGGTTGTCAAAATCTTCGAAAACTTTTCACATTTCCTTCCTCGATCGGGGCTTAGGCGTATCTAACAGAACGCACCAAAAGAAGTCGTTACCGAAAGAATTTTTATTCCGATCGTCTCCCAGAGAGGTACTAAGGCGGCTCACATCATCGGTCGTTTGTTTCCACCTAACTCCGCTTAGTCCTGTTCTAAATACGTCCCTGAGAGGAAGGAAGCAATTCCAACTTTCGAGACGAAACGACGTAAGCGCATTTAGTTGGCGAGCAAATTACGACCTTATTCGTTGTAGTTAGCGTTCATATTGCTTGAAAATAGGAAGGACGTTAAATTGTAGTCGATTTGTATGGCAATATTTTCGTCACTTCACTACGTTTTATTTCTTTTTGACGGGTCGCAGTTAGACTCGTGAATGTTGGGAGTTGGGACACTTTGGGAGTTATGTAACAACGGCTGTTTGTGTCGTTAATGTAAGTTCACGTTTTACAAGCTTTTTGTTCCTAAGTTACGCTTTCTTTTAGGGTAGGAAAAGTGAGGGTTGTACGTTTGTTAGGATAAAGACAACTATAAGCTCTCTCGGCTTTTTTCATAAAGTACCTATAAGTACACTTCTTGCGAGATGAATTTTACGAAACAAATAATAGTTCATACATTGGAACATTTATTAGAAAACCATTTACCTACTTATAAGTCGGTAGGATGGTAACGTAAAAGAATAAGTTTGGCAAATTCTTTGGTTGTGTACCTATTTCTTTACTTAAGTTGACCATGTTTTCGTCTGAATGGTTATGTGCCTTTACTGTGGGATCTGTTACGTATCATACTAATGTTTACTTTAAAATGAAAAAAAAAAACTTTATGCGCCAAATAAACATTTCTTTTTCTACTCTATTAATACAAAATCACATTATCATGAAAACCACAAAAGCAAGAAAAGTGTAAGTTTTCTTAGAGACGCGACAACTGATTTCGTGATCTTCCCTCCAAAAGGCGCAAGAGTCTATAGTGTCAGCAGTGTTGTCACACGGGTGACAGATAAAGCAGTGGCGAGTGACATCAAAGTGGAGCCAAACTGAGCCGGCCCGCTTCCCTGGAACTAGCCGTGTAATTCGTGTGCAAACACAAAAATGTGGGAACATATTAGACCATACAGGACTTGATTAAGGCTTTTATGGCATGTAGGGGATACGAGCTTGAATGCCGCTAAGGTGACACCCGCAACTCATATCGAGTTCTGGGGTCCCTGCCGGCCTTTTAAATAGGATTTGGGAGCCTTCAAGAAACGGACGTATTTCTTGAAAGACTGACGCAGAAAGTTGGTTCCACAAAACCGATGCGCAAGGCAAGAAGTTCAACATAAAGCGTACAGTGGAGGATCGCCAACCATCGAGATGATGAGGATGGAATTGTAATATTATATGACTGGCTCGATGGCTCATTTGGTAGTGACCTGTTCCCGCTGAGCCAAGGGTCGTGAGTCTATTCCCGTACAGTGCAAACATTGTGTTCATGAAAATGTCTGTTAGTATTGGTCTGGGTGTTTTCTATGTATAATTATGTATTTATTTAAAAAAAAAAAAGTATCTAAGTGAGTTTATCAGTGGTCTAGTACCCATAGTACAAGCTTCAGCTTAGTTTAGGCTGTGGTTTAGGGCTAAGTGGCGTTGTGTGGCCCAACGTGGCATGTCTTGGGTTATTATTATTAATTTTCCAGTCATCATCAGCAGCCTGCGGCAGTCCACTGCTGGACGTAGGCCTCTCCCAAAATACGCCATTCTGCACGATTAGCAGCCACTCATCCAATTAATTCCAGTACAGTGGGGCTATTCACAAAAACGGTCGGAAATATCTCTCTCCGAAATATGTATCTCTCGAAAAATTTTTGGTCGTCCAGTCCAATATTCAAACGAATTGGGGTTCAAACAATATTCATAGGTTTCGCCAGCGTCACGGAATTAAGTGTTTGATGAGACTATCAAATTTAAAGGAACTAACCAGAATGTCGAACAAAAGAGATCTGGCCCTGCTGTTGAGGACCTTTACACCACAGAACCACCTACTTATACAAACAATTTGAAAAGGATATCGTTTCAAAGCACATTTGGCACAATGACGACTCTTACTTTGAGGTCGGGTTTAACCACAAGACGAATCGCGAACCGTGACAGTTGCTACAAGTTGCTGTTAAGGAGGCAATTATCTTAATGGTCGGCCGCAGAAAGAGACCGGCATACTTTCCTTTGTCGCGACATTTTAAATAACTGTAGTAGGATATGACTGTTGAATGAGGAAGCTTCAAATCTGCTAAGGAGCGATCAGGATACCGCGGCTGGGAGCTCATTCCAGAGCTTGCATGTAAGCGAGTTGAAAGATCGTTCCTGAATCAATTGTATTTCCCTTTCCTTTCTTAACTATCAACTTAAACGTTGTCTTGAAGATAATATCGCTTAGGGTAGAATTGAACGACACTAAGTCTATTACACTTAGTTTTAAGTCAATTGCTTGGTATTCATCTATCATGCCTAAATGGACATAAGGAAAGTTTATAATTCTTTCCAGATTTGTAAATTGATGAGTCTAAATGCTAATTTACAAGAACGCAACCAAATAATAAAAAAAATGAATAAAGGTATGTAATAGAAGTAAGCACGTAAAAAGGTTTTAATGTAATATCCTTGCAGGTAACAAAGTAGCAATAAACAAGACAAATCGACTTCGACTTTTGATTCGTATTTTTTTTCAGCGAGGCGACCTTGCACTCAAGACCAGATTGCCTAGTGGCGCCATCTACAAATAGCAAAGCAATCATGGACGCTGCTCACACCCTGACGACTTACGGCGAGACTAACGACATAATGAGACCACATCATTAGGTACGAGTGGAGCCGGGTTATGATGATAGTGTAGATAAACGCCTTGATGGTCTAGTTCAAGAACGAGGAATTATTCAATATTGTCGAGACACATCTAGTTGAAACAATTCCCGAATTCCGCTGGAAAATATGGCTCAATAGGTTGGTAGGTATTCTTTATTGCATAAAACTCCGAACTCTTCCAGACAATTGAAATATGTGAAAAATTGGTGGTAAATAAATATCAGACAACATCACATACATTGTTCCAATGCCAAAGCTACTGGCTTGACCACTTGTTATTGGTATCAGATCTAGGGGTGAGAGCCTTCCGCTCCCCCAACAGTCTGGTGATGATGACAAGGCCGCCCTGGCCATCATCATAGTCAATTACAAAAAAAAGATATCAGATCAATAGAGGCAATACAAATATATATATAGGTTACTTAAATACAAACACAAATTAATGTTCATCACACGAATGTTAGTTCTGGGTGGGAATCGAAACCACGACATTTGGTTCAAGAGGCAAGGTCACTACCAAATGAGCCATGAAACTAGTCGTTAAACTTGAACTGTTAAAGATGTGGTTGTAGATAGCTAGATTTTTAGATTTCAGCTTTCAAGACCCATTTATCAAGCGACTTTTGACCATATGAATTTCTAAATCTTTCGCAACATGGTGTATTCGTACATGCTGCATTCGTACATATCATTCTTATATAAATAAAGGAATAAGAAGGAGAAGCAAGATATTGCGTAAAACAAAGGATTATGAACCGGCATCATAGTACAATATTAATAACGGTAGGTAATCCCTTACAAAATTCCCTCGTTACTTAGGTTTCGTGGTTGAAACCCGATCGAATTCGTAAGGGTAGGAATGGTTGGGTTGTTTCCGTAAAATAAGGGTTGCGATGGTGTAACTTACTGTTTCAATGAAATGCGAGGTTTTCCTATTCTGTTATTGCATCGCTTGCAGGAATCAGGAAGTTGATGGTTTGGTCTCCAGACTGTAAATTGGGTCACAGCCGACAAGTTAGAAGGTCTAAACGTCATCATCAGTCTGCAAACATCCACTGCTGGACAATAACAATAGGCTATTGTGGCTAAAAATTGTAATTAGTCCGTCTTTTAGCTTATTCAAAAATAAAAGTCACGTATTTTTCCTTTTTTCATTCAAATAATTTGCTGTTGCAAAGATACAAGACATCAAAAGTGAGAAGTGGGATTCATTGACGTCACTCGCTCCCGTAAAAATGCCTCACCGAGTGACGTCACGCGTAATTTCAACGGGCTTTAACTTTGTAATTTTTAGTCTAATTTGCAAATGAAAAAATACGTGTCTTTTATTTTTGAATAAGCTAAAAGACGGACTAATTACAATTTTTAGCCATAATAGCCTATTGTCAATATAGCCTTAGACGTTAATAGTAGGTGACTGCTATAATAATATGTTATAATTGTACCTAGGGGGGGGGGGGGGGGGGGGGGGGGAAAGGGAAAAGAAAGATCTTCTCGAGACCTTAGATCGCTCCCGTAAATCCTAGCATAGCATTTAACATAGTAAACTAATATAATGGGAGGTAATTACGCAAAGCACGAAAGCGTACAGTTAGAGTTGATTTGACCTCAAGTTTTTTATACAAAAATCACCATTGTACGGTATTCTATAGGAAATCGTGATATTGACGTGTGAATACGACTGTGGGTATTGTGCAACTAAGTTTATGGTACTATGTTTGTATGACTTGCTTATCTTAGTAGGTACTGTATTGGTAACTTAGTTAGAGTGATGCAAATATTTTCTGATATGAAAGGCTATGCTAGACCGCGCGTTGTTAGGCACCATAAAGCCAATAAAGCTATTATACTCGCAGTTTATGTTTCGGCACTGTTTTGTCTTTTTGTATTTTAAGACTTTAATATGTAATGTAACATTGTAATGACTGTTTGTGCCAAAATAAATAAAAAATGGCCCTACATGGCGAACAACTAGAGAGGCCTATTTCTAGCAGTGGACTGCAATAGGCTGATGATGATGATGATAGCCAAAATGGTTGACTTTTTTTATCCAATTACCTATGAAAATTTCATGTTGTATACTGTACACTAGTCTATGTATGTGAATGCATAGCCCTCCTTTTTTTTATAAATACACCTTCATAAGCTTAGCCGTAACATAGTGCTTGCAATCAAACTCAGATTCTTGAATATTCCGCGTATGTTCAAATTTTGAATGATTTAAGGGGCAGCGCAGACGACAGACTATCCGTGACGCACTTTTTTGCAATTATATGCAGTAACGCACACGACGCGCAAAAATCTGGCGCGCATATTTCGTAGACTCAACGCACACGACGCACATCTTCGAATATTCTGTCGGCAGACCTAGACGCTCTTTTTAAATGTCTCAGACGCAGACTCTATCGCACAAAAAGTGTGCCGTCTGTGCTGCACCTTAAATGCGAGACGTGTCTTGCACGTCGATATGAATTTGCCAGACAGAAATATAAAAATAATGGTTTTCTACCGACACACCGCTTGATTACTTTTAAAATGGCAACTTAAAGGCAACTAACATAATGCAAATGGCTGCCCAAGAGAAATCAGGCTGGGCCTGAACACTCCTATTGAAACCGCTATAGGTCTGCATGTTTAAAAGTGCATGTAAAACTCATTTATGTAGTACACAGTGTAATATCGCCTGACAAATCTATTTAAAACATTCCTTGACCACGTCACTTGGAACACCAGAATAAATTCGCGATAAATCTGATTTATCTATGGCAGAATAGTAAAATGGCCTAACTCATTTATTTTATCAAAAACTTTTTTAAACGCCAAAATAGGTGTTGGTTCTTCGTAATGTTCTGTCTGTGTATGTGAGTGTCCGTGGCATCATGACTCCCGAACGGGTGAAGTGATTTTGATTTTTTTTGTTTGAAAGGTCGTTTAATTGAGCGCGTACAAGGATGTATGATCAAAATCGGTTCGGCAGTCTATAAGTTACGGGTGATTAATGATGGAAACAATAACCTTTCTATTGTGCCAGAAAGACGTGCATATAAGCTCGTAATGTTTGGCATTGTAGCTGTCAGGGGTTTACTTTACATAAAGCTAATTAAAATATGACATAAACATAATGTAAATGTAGCAAGATATTCCATACATTAGATATACACGTATAAAGAAAAATGTGTAAAAGAATGTACATATATACGTAGAATTAAATTTTAATTTCCGCGACTGCTAAAATTAGCAATTTCTAAGATACGCACTTTCAAACTCCGGCCACGGTTGTGTCATGCCAGTAACTAATCTACCCGAGTGTATTAAATCAAAATAATGTTTATTAGCAACAACTCAGCAACCAGTATCGCCTAGGGCTCACCCGTTCTAAGCTGTTTAGCCTAAAATAGAATAACCTAGATCGCGTGAATCACGCTTCTCCTATCCAGACTTATAATAAGACAGCGATGGAATTTATATGTTAGGAACTAAGTTATATGCAAATGTTGTAAGTGTAGTTCAAATTCAGAATACTACCAACCCCATGGGTGGTGTATTTTATTTATTTATTTATGGTTTACCAGCAGTTGTACATTAATACATTTTATTCAACATACACATTAATAACATAGCCAAATGCACATATATTTAAAGGCAAACACAACATGCAAAAATAAAAAGCAGCCAAAGAGAAATGCTGCAAGACTAAAAGCGCACAACAATTCGGAACATGAAAGCAAAGGTGTAGAAGACAAGTAAGGGTATACCAGGAAACGGACAGCAGCGTTTACCTGAGTACAAATGAGACCAATTGCGGTCACCAACCCACTTACCAGACTATCGAAGACCACTGTTGGACTTGGCCACTCCAGTTGTTCGCCACTTTGGGCAAACACCTGGAGGCTTTACTTTAGTCGCCACACTGGACAGGGCAGAGTGCAGCTCCTCGCTCCAGTGACGCTGCTGCCTGTCATCGACCAAGCTACGCTTTCAACCGTGATGAGTATACTTCCGCCAGTCGGTTGCTTTCGTTGCCAAGCGTGGTGACTAAGGCAAATGCCTATGTCCAGCAGTGGACGCTGGCAATCTAATGATGAAGGTTACTTTGAGACCAGGTGATCAGATTATAGTAAGGAAGTGTTAATATCGCATTTAATGATAAGTAATCATTAATTAATAACATACACAAATTGTTCTGGACATTAACATTATTTCAACTTCCCGATATTATAAATTCAGTCAAAAGACCTTCGTTTGACCTCTTAACGATGTGATTGGGAATCCATTTATTATTGAACCTTATAATAAATGAGTCTGTTTGAGTCATTGATATACAGCGAAGTAAAAGGCTGTCTGATAAAAAATTACCCTTTATAAATTTTCTGTATCAGAAAGAATCTTTAAGTTATTTTTAATTTAATATACTGATATTTTCCTTGGAACTGAACGAAAGTACTAAGTATGTTTTACTTTTTAAAGGCGGTACGTGTAATTTTCAGGCCACCTTCCCGAGCTTATTACCAAAATGGTGTAAGGAAGCGACCTATCATTTTTTCGGCCCAAGCCATCCTCACCTACTCGTGGTGCATCCTGCCGAACAACAAACGAGGCGCCGGCAACCGACTGGTGGCGGTATAACCATCACGATTGACGGCTAAATGCCACAGACCGATGACTGGCAGCAGCATCACCGGAGCGAGGAGCGCTCTGCGATCGCCAACCCGCCTGCCCAGCGTGGCTTTTATAGGCAGATCCTCCAAATGTTTGCCCAAAGTGGCGAACAACTGGAGATGCCTATGTCCAGCAGTGGACTGCAATAGGCTGGTGATGATGATTTAATAGAAAACCTAGTAAGAATGATTATCCTGATCTAGGTTTTGAATGCGACGACTACCATAAACAAAAATCCATAACCATTTATGCCTAATGGTATAGTTATTAGCTATTCTAAAGAATAAAAGAAAACTATCTATAATGATACGATACAGTATCATGTTGACGATTTATCATCATTAAACATAAAAGGATGGAATGATGATAAAGCTGAATGTGGAGCAGCGGATGCACTCGGCGATTAGGCATGGTGCCGGTAAAAATAATTTAGCGGTTAACCGATATCCTAACTACTGTGACGGATAAGTTTTGATACTTATACATTTTTGCTTGCGCTTCGGTTAGCGGCCCCGAGGAAGACGACGACACATGCTATCGGGCATAGTGGTCAGTGGCGTCGTGCATCGCAATATGTAGGGAGGATACCACACCGTCTTTCCGAGCTGTGCCGTCTACGCTGTGCAGGATTATGTCGGGTTTAGTGGGTATTCCCCGCTAAATAGGAGTGAGCCTGAGCCCCACACAACCCGGGCTGTGCCCAGGTGTCCCGTACCCAGGGCCCTGGTGTGTGCGTAAAGGCGTTCTAGACGAAAACAAGCCTATGGACATCTGCAGCTCCAGCGGTATCACGTGCAATATGGGAATGTTATAAGATTTGATTATTACTTGTTCTTTCTATATTTTTTCTGGATAGCTTAAAATTAAATAAACTTTTATACATTTATATAAAAGATTTTATAAAAAAATGTTTATATTCATCGGTACTTTAATTCTTATTAACAACTACCACTACCATTTGCCTCAATAGTTTTATTTTTATTTAACAAATATTTAACTTTATTAGCGCAGACCCCACTATCAATACTCATAAAGAGAACTACAGGTTTATAGTGATACTAGCGACAAGTGTTGCCAAGATAAAATCAATTGTACAGTCGGGTTTGAAAATACAGATTCCATTTCTAAAACTTCATTCCATTTCAGTACAGCAACCTATTTGTGTACAAACCAACAAGGATGTTATGGCGCGTAGGTGAAACGACATGAGCGCGTTAGGTAGAAACAAAAATGGCAAAAATCAATCTAGCCATTGGGGACCCAGAAGGGAAGGAGGGGGTCCTTGAAGTGTTACGTTCAAGAAGAAATGTGTCCCACAAAGAGACCAGCTGTAACAAAGTGGAATCACAACGTCATCAAATTCGTGTGACGTAAATTGCGGATGGTCCAAGTCAACTGACAGGTCGGTTACCTTCCCTTTGTCACAGCGCTTTGGCTTTTCTTCCTCTTCCCATAAGGCCTAGGGAAGTCATTATGGCGTGCTACAATAAATCCTATTTTTTTATGCGAGGGGCGGCAGACGAACAACTGTGATGCCTGATGGTAAGGAGTCAACACCGCACATGGACACCCGCAACTCTAATCGAGTTTAGGGTCGCTGCCGGCCTTTTACTAATGTTATAAATGCGAAAGTTTGTTTGTTTGAATTGATAGATATATCGATGTTTGTTAACCTATCACGCAAAAACTACTGAACGGATTTTAATGAAACTTTACAGGAATATAGCTTAGGCATACATACATTTATACATAGGCTATGATTTTCAAGAAGTTTAACGCGGGGAGAGCCGCGGGCATCTAGTAAATAATAAATTGAATTATACCAAAAGTTTATACTTTACCCCGAACATTTGAAGCATCCAATCTGGCAACACTGAAATGCACCGCGCGTTTAACCTATCGCGTACAACTACAGCTAATTGCTCGTAGTGCATTATGCAGTTCAATGCACTTGCACTACAATTACGATGCACCAAGAAGGTTTTTATTCTGTCCCTACTTGGTACGGGGTTCGATTGTGAATCCGATTATAGGACGTCCAGCGCTGATTATAACATTGAAACGCAATCTGTAAGCTGGTTTGAGGAGACTTATTTAGACTTGTTTGTAATAGTATTACGTTAAGATTTTTATATACCCCAGACAAAGTACACACTTGGCTACCAGCGGGGTAATTCACAAATGCGGTCAAACATTATCAAAGTTTTCACCAGATTAAGAGTTTTCGTGAGAACTGTAAAATTTAAATGAACCATCGAGAATGTTTTCGCGTTTTCGAATGAGATCTTACCGAACTCATTTGTAAATAGCCTTTTTTTATAGTGGCTCGACATAATGGCTTCCCTACGCCTGATGGAAAGCGAAAGAGAATCCCAAGTCGCTGTGACAAGGGGAAGTAACTGATCAGTTACCTGTCAGTTGCCATCGCCATGCCGGCCAAACTCTAATCCCCCTCGAGCTCCGGAAACCCTACTAATCGGCAGAAACACGACCCGGAGGTCGTTTGGCTGCGGTATTCTATAGGGTGGAGGACCTTCCCCGGACGGGCAGCTCAATTCGAGCATAGATTCGCTATGCCCTACCCACACTACCTCTCTTAAAACACAGAACACTATTGTGTCAATAATTTCCCTTCTGATCTCAAAGTAACGAATTTCTGTAATCTCTACTCAAACTGCGCTAAGCCTGTACACTGCACAGTGCCGTCTTCATCAAATCTCTGGCGCCACACAAGTGCACCGGAGTTCAATGCACCAGTGCAATTAACGTGCAATGAATGTGTTATTTTTATTACTTCATTTGGCTAAGTGGATGATTTAATGGCGGACTGTGCTCTGATTGATGCGGAAGCGGAATCGGTTTGGTGTGGATCGGTTTAGCAATTAAGGGATTCGTATTTAATGAAGGAATGCTTGTGGGAGACTCATTAAGATGCTAAACGTTTCCTAAGAGTTTCTTTTTATGGGTGTCATGTGTGCTCTTTATTGCACAAAATACAGACATTACAAAAAACACACTACAGACAAAACAAGCCGGCCAGCGTCACCGTAGCGAGAAGCTTCGCCCTGCGATCACCAACCCGCCTGCCCAGCGTGGCGATTATTGGTATGTCCTCCAGATGTTGCCCCTGAGTGGCAAACAGCTGAAGAGGTCTATGTCCAGCAGTGGACTGCGATAGGCTGATGATGATGATAATGATGAGACAAAACAAAGCATTATTTAGGCGATCTTATTATAGCGAATCTTCGCTCGCATTGAGCCGCCCGTTTGGACTGGAAGGACGTCGTGTTTCTGCCGGTGAGTAGGGTTTCCGGAGCTCGTGGATGGATAGGGTTGGGCCGGCATAGTGGTGGCAACAGACAGGTAACTGACTAGTCACTTGCCCGTTGTCACAGCGACTTGGACTTCTCTTTCGCTCTCCATCACGCGAAGGGAAGCCATTATGTCGAGCTACTATAAAAAAATCGTCCACTGCTGGCCATAGGCCTTTTTTGACACGGGGAAAAATGCCTTGACGCATCCCTGCCACCCGGGGGAGTGACGAGGTATGTGGGACTCACGCCGCCCTTAGGAAATTAAGGGCGGCACCCTGTCTCGGGATGAAAATGAGGCAGGGAATGCCCACTAAAAAACCCCGGTCCCTCCGTCAAGCGCCTAATGGGTGTCATGGGACCTTAGGCCAAGACTGCCACGACACCACTAGCGCGGCCCGCCTTACCTGGACCCTACGGGGGGAGCCATAGCCCCAACGACATTTGTCATTTGGGAGATTTGCCTTAATCACGGCCTTGGCTTGATCGGTGACCGCAGTAAGTTTTATTTGTACCCAGATTGAAATTGATAACAGTAAATTTTAATTTAAACGAGACACCTAAAAAAAAAGTGCATATGCGGAACCTTTCATGACCTCAACGCACAAGCCTGGACCAGTTGTGGGCCGTCACAAAAACAAGCCGTTGTATGCTAAAATTGTACTGCGTTTAATTAAGCCGTCACCGGCTGCGCGCGAGTCGCCCGTTATGGCAAGTCGCGTGCGCACGGAAGGTACCGAATTATACAGTGTAAGTGAAGTCAGTGAAGCAGTACCACTGGAAGTTATAGTAAAGGGATTGATCATCGGGGCGGGAAACAAGATTTTTTTTTATAGTATCTCGACATAATGGCTTCCCTACGCCTGATGGAAAGCGAAAGAATCGCTGTGGCAATGGGCAAGTAACTGGCCAGCTACCTGTCAAGTTGCCACCGCCATGGCCGGCCCAATCCAAACCCCCCACGAGCTCCGGAAACCCTTTTCACCGGCAACAACACGACTCGGAGGTCATTTGGCTACGGTATTCTATAGGGTGGAGGTCCTTCCCCGGACGGGCGGCTCAATTCGAGCGAAGATTCGCTAGGCCCTATCTCTCTAAAAAATTTCTAAGTTTAAATCCTTACTTCAAATGATGGGGTTAGGCTTTGTGATTACAGTTCTCAATGCCATTGCGCAATGAAAAAAATAAAGCCAACTTTGTACATAACAGTTTGTTGCTAATTTACGGCATAGGCTTATGGCAGATGGACGATGAAAAAGGAGCGCGTTGGACACCTTGTTTTGGTAGGTAAACGAAGTGCAGGACGCCCTCCAACACAGTGGGATTATAAGTTGGACATATGGTTGGCCAAGAATGGATCGTTGGCATTTTCTAGGGTAGGCCTACGTTCAGCAGTGGACGACAATGGTCAGATTGATTGATTTTAATCTTCCAATTTCGTTAACAACTAGACACTTAATAATTTACTATTAATGTTACCTACATTTGCATTTGTATGTTGTATCGAACAACAAAACAACGTCAAAACGCCTAAGGTCGTGCACCTAATCTTGCTCTGTTTGTATGTGTTATGTGACTATGTGTTTACTCATTGTGCATTATAATATCTCTTAAGTACCAGGAGGTACTGGCTATGATTGATGGCTGCCCCTTTCTTAATCACAGCCATTCAAAAAATCATAGCCAGTTAGAAATAATCGTTAACTTCAGCACGGAGTTTCCTCACTGTTGCCGACAGCACTACATATCGGCAAGACTCGTAGGTCACGGCCGATCGCGGCTTGCGTCCCAATCGACACTCATTGTGCCGTAATATTGTGATACCTTCCGCCTTATTTTGCATATTTTTTTCAAGTAGCTCGACATATCGGCTTCCCTGATCTTGATGGAAAACTAAAGAGAAGAAGAGAAACAAGTCGCTGTTACAAAGAGCAAGTAACTGGTCAGTTACTTGTCACTTGCCACCGCTATTAATTATGCCGGCCCTAACTCTAACCGCACACGAGCTCCGGAAACCCTACTCACCGGCAAAAACACGACCCGGAGGTCATTTGGCTGTGGTATTCTATAAGGTGGAGGTTCTTCCCCGGCAGGGCGGCTCAATTCGAGCGAAGATTCGCTATGCCTTACCGCTCTTCAATGTATCTACATTTCACTAAGCAAGTATACTCGTAGTCTGTTTACTATGATGAGAACCTACAAAGGAGTTCAAGTCGTCTAATAACGAAAGAGAAACCATACATTCTAGGCAGTCATCACAGCCATACTTACCCGCAAGCTTAGGATAATGTTTTATTATTCTGAGCCCGCAAGTAAACTTCGTTTAAAAGATTTTATAATAATCCATAGGAGATTCAACAATACTGTTAGACCAGCCAAACGAGGCATGTCTTAAGCAACGTTTCCATAATGCCCATCAAAGATAGAATCATTTGTGTCACCCGGTACGCAACCTACGTGCCTATGCCACAATCTACATCTAACACGTACTCAGCGAAGCTAGACAGAGTGGCTTGTATGAGTGCGCTTGCGCATTCGTCGCTGCATTTGGGTACAAGAAAGTGAATTAACATAGCACAGGTGTTGCAAGTATGCTCTTCGGTTACGAGTTTCGCATACTAAACGTATAGTGATTAGGGTTACCATCACTTAAAAAAACCGGACATTTGGGCGAAATATGGTTTTTTCCCCGCACACTTCAGAATTTTTTAATTCATGTCTTTTATTATTTTGCCGTGCCTTCTTGATTGTGGATTTATGGCTTATCTATAAGAATTTGAGTTTAGATTTCAAAAGTGTCCGGACTTTACTCGTACACTTTAAAAGCCCCCGCCGGATGGACCCCGGACGCCCTTCAAACTAGGACAAATCTGGGGAAACCAGGACGGATGGCAACCCTAATAATGATGGAAAGAATTTGTTTAGACGCAAATAAATCCACCATAAGAACTCATCAATGTAAGGGTTACGGTAAAGAGACACCGATTTTTTTATAGCAGAAAGACATTGGTATTGCGAAATTTTTTCGTAGATGTGTTCTTCAAAGTCGTAGTACATTATTTTATTCTATCAATCAATATAAATAAATTGACTGGCTCGATGGGTCATTTGATAGTGACCTTTGTCTTCTGAGCCAAGGGTCGTGGGTTCGATTCCCGCACAGTATAAACATTTGTGTTCATGAACATGTCTGTTTGTATTTGGTCTGGGTGTTTACTACGTATAACATGTATTTATTTACTAAAAAAAGTATTTAAGTAAGTTTTTCAGTTGTCTAGTACCTATAGTACAAGCTTTCGGCTTAGTTTGGGGCTAGACGGCGATCTGTGGCCCAGCGTGTGAGCCATCGAGCCAGTCAATGGTTCAATTATGAAGAGTTGGATGAATGAATGATGGATGGATGAATGAATGATGAGGAGTTGGTTCAATGATTGATTCCACGCAAGTGTTCACCAGAAGTCGCATCCCCGACAAACCTCCACCCTATAGAATACCGCAGTCAAATGACCTCTGGGTCGTGTTTCTGCCGGTGAGTAGAGTTTCCGGAGCTCGTGGGGGGGTTAGGGTTGGGCCGGCATGGCGGTGGCAACTGACAAGTAACTGACCAGTTACTTGCCCGTTGTCACAGCGACTTGGGCTTCTCTTTCGCTTTCCATCAGGCGTAGGGAAGCCGTTATGTCGAGCCAATATAAAAAAAAAAAAAATCGGACATGTCTCAGTATACGATCCTGAACAAAGAGCCATCTAATTTTACGACATTGTATTAGAGAATATGCAGAATTACTATTGTATATAGGTTTTGAGAATCCCTTTGTTAGCGGTCTCAAAATAAACTCTTACAATGTTGTTGGTTCCTTGTATCGTTGTTACTATGATAGTGTCCTGTACGTTTATTGTTTCATTTCCTATTAGTTATTATACTTGTTAGACTTGTGATTTGTATTCTGCATTGGGCCAATAACATAATATTAAATACTTAGTTTATACGACACCTGACCGATCTAGGCACTAACTTTGTACATATTATTATATTAGGGGGCATACGATTTGCCTAAGTCACCAAGCTTGGCAGGCGGGTTCGTAACCGTTCATACTACACGTGATAATTATGTTTTTTTTTTATAGTAGCTCGACATAATGGCTTCCCTACGCCTGATTGAAAGCGAAAGAGAAGCCCAAGTAGCTGTGACAACGGGCAAGTAACTGGCCAGCTACCTGTCAGTTGCCACCGCCATGCGGGCCAATCCAAACCCCCACGAGCTCCGGAATTAATAAAAAGAAGAAGTTAGCAACGGGAAGGAATATTCCACCTCGCCCTGTTCCGTTCGCGGAACCGTCCCATCGATCATACGAGCCGTGACTCAGTTTTAATTGAACTAATTACGTTATACAATTATGGGACGGGCCGGGTCACGCGCACGCAACGCTATACAATTGTGTCACAGGTGGGGCATAAAGGGTATATCAAGATAATATACAAAACATGTGAATGGAATGTAAGGGAGCGACGTAACATCTTTTAGCTCCAAGCTACCCTCACCTGCCCGTAGTGCATCCTACCGAATAACAAACGAGGCTCTGGCAACTGATTGGTGGAGGTATAACCATCACAGTTAAACGTAGCTAAATACCACAGGCCGGTGACGGGCAGCAGCGTTATAGGAGCAATGAGAGGCCTAGACTATCAGAGGGATGTAAGGGAGCGAGCAATCATCTTTTCGCTTCAAGCCAACCTCACCTGCTCGTGGTGCATCCTGCTCAACAACAAATGAGGCTCTGGCAAACCGACTGGTGGCGGTATAACCATCACGATTGAAGTCGTAGCGTAGGAACCAAAGGCCGATGACGGACAGCAGTGTCACCGGTGCTAGGAGCTACGACCTGCGATCGCCAGGTGTTTGCCTTAAATGGCGAACAACTGAAGAGACCTATCTCCATAGGATTGGGATAGGCTAATGATGATGAGAAGCCTAGACAGACTCAAAGGATTGAGACGCGCTAAGGAGAGAGAGTGGTATAGAAAGAAATTTAAATGTTAAGTTTGAGTGAGAGAGGAATTTATAACAGAATTGCTTTCTTGTATCGAAAACATCTTGAAAAACAAATTGTAATACATTTTTAACTCGGTCGGGTCGCAGAAAACTGCTTTATAATTATTCTCAACGCTCATTTACCGCGAAAGTGCATTTTAAAATGCAAAATTTGAATATTTCACGCATAATAATATTATGCACAAAATGCATTCTGTTTAAATGGGCCACTTGTAATATCTTATTGAATATCGTTGGGACCTCGACTCGGTTTAAATATAGAGGACATTTTAAAATTAATCCGAAAACACTTTCAAACATAACACAATATTACGAGTAAAATGGAATGGCGCTTAATTAAATATTCATAGTTAATTAAGACCGTGGATAAACTTTGCAGCCAGATAAATAAGTCTTGAAATTTTATTTCGAGTCTTATTTTATTGAACTTTTGAGCAGTAGCCTCAGTCACACATACTATACTAATAGTACATGCATACATTATATGAAAATCGGCATCACGTCTAAACCAAATGTTTGTATTGGTCTGGGTGTTTAATAAGTATCTAAGTAAGTTTATCACTTGTCTAGTACACATAGTACAAGTTTCGGCTTAGTTTAGGCCTAGACGGCGCCCAACGTGGCATCTTGGGTTATTTTATTTATTCAAGCAATCACAGAGAATGAACTGCGCATTACCTAGTGAAGCTTATGAGGTTGACTAAGATGCAGGCAGACCAGCAAGTGTGATGCCTTATGTTAAGCAATCACACCGCCCATGGACATCCGCAACTCAACGAGTTCTGGGGTCGCTGCCGGCCTTTTAAATATGAATATGCTCGCTCAGCTTAGTTTTGGACTAGATGGCGCTGTATCACGGTGTGTGGCCCAGTTTGACATTTCTTGGGCACGACTTAGGTTTATTTCTGTGGGGTAAGCTCATAGACGACATAGATCGTAAACCGTATCATCAAAACCAACCTTTACTACCCCGCTTTTTAAATATTCAAAAATATTTCAACACTCCAGCGCTTGCGGCAAACTCATAAAAGGGAACAAAGAAACACAGTCACAGTTCCTGTTTGTTCCCGTTCTATTATTGTTTTGTTCTATTATTGTTTTATCTGTTGTTCTTTCGCCATTTGTAATACGACACCCGGCTTCGAGTGAAAGAAAAACCGCAACTATACGGTCTGAAAGCTCTTGATGATGTGACCGGAACGCAACGGAACACAAGTATAGTGCCGTCGGGGAACTGATATTGCCCTGCTTATAATAAATAACCCAAGACATGCCACGTTGGGCCACACATTGCTATCTAGCCCCAAACTAAGCCGAAGCTTGTACTCCATAGCACACCATAGTACCCATGTACTGGACAACGGATAAACTTACTTAGATTCTTTTTTTTGTAAATAAATACATTATACATAGTACACGCCCAGACCAATACAAACACCCATGTTCATGAACACAAATGTTTGTAGGTACTGTCCGGGAATCGAACCCTCGACCCTTAGCTCAGAGTGCAAAGGTCACTACCAAATGAGCCATCGCGCCAGAGCTTATGTATGTATAATAATTTATTTACTGAAAACTAGCGGCGACTAGCGCAATGGATTCACAAATACTCGTACCATGAGTATCTACTATTAATTAAAAGTGCTTTAAAAAATTAAAGCTGTAAAAAAAAATTAAAGCTGGAAATGAACCCTAAAAACTTAAATTTATAAATCTTTGCCACAAGAAAATAGTTAATTGGATTTCTAGAATGGACCACTTTTTTAGTCTTATATTCTGATAAATGTCACTCAATACGAATCCAATGCACCCTCTCTCCTCTCGAATAACCCCGCTTCTAAAGCAGTCAGGTAAATAGACTGTTATAATTAGTATTACACATACAGCATTCTCTTTTATCTATCTAAGATTCGCGTGACGCACGCACGCCACCGCGGACATTTCATTATTTATAATAACAGGAGATACAGAACTTTCTGCACACTGATTTTGCAGTGTTACAATGAGGTGCATTGCGTATCACTAATAAAGAGTCTAAGTGCATTTTAATTAGGGCTTTAAGCTTTGGGATAGAAGGAAGCAACCTATCATCTTTTCGCTCCAAGCCAACCTCACCTGCCCGTGGTGCATCCTGCCGAATAACAAACGAGGCGCTGGCAACTGACGGCATGCGGTATAACCTTAATAATTGAAGGCGTAGTTAAATACCACAGGCCGATGACGGGCAGCAGCGTCACTAGAGCGAGGAGCTACGCCCTGTGATCGGAGACCCGCCTGTCCAGCGTGGCGATTATGGGCCAAGCCTCCAGTTGTTTTTCCAAAGTGGCGAACTACTGGAGAGGCTTATGTCCAGCAGTGGACTGAGATGGGGTGATAATGATGATGATGACCATTGACTCGAGAAGAAGACCCTCCAAGACATCTTATTCACTATTATTTCCATGTTTTATGCAATCGAAGAATTTAAATACACACTCCGAGTCACCGGCAATTTCTTTGAATCCTTTTTTAACCATTATGTTATAAAACTTCGAGTTCCCTTTATGAGTTGACATTTAATTAATAGTATACTTAATAAAGAAGATATCTGTGACTGTAATTACATTAAAACTGGTATTCGCTGAACCAATACACTTGGTTATTGTAATAAAAGTATGTAAAGTCGTTTGTGGCGGTACCATTTTATAGGTAAAGTTATCGGTAGTTATGGAAATAACTAAATGTGTTTATTTGTATGGAGCAGGTATAAAGTACTAGCGACCCGACCCGGTTTTACACGAGTACAATACTATAATTATGCATAATATTATACGCTTACACCTTTCTCTTGAATCCTTCTATTACAAATTATGAACAATATTTAAGAGAGGTAGGGCATAGCGAATTTTCGCTTGAATTGAGCTGTAACATGCATATAATTGATGTATATTACTTATCCAGTATTCTTTTTTCAGCTTGGAGGCCGTAAGCTTCAACTAGTCGAATCGATTCGAAGATAAAAAAGGATATTGTTAGTACTCCACCACATACATGTTGCAATTCTTGATATAGTCGAATGAGGGTTTACCTGAAAACAAAAGATAGGGCAATATTAAATGCAACGTCAGTTTTATGCAGGAGACGCTTTTTTACCCTTCGGAGACTCTTAGTTTAGGAGGCTGGTGGTTTAAATCATCATCACACTCCTATCGCAGTATCGTAGTCCACGGCTGGACATAGGCCTCTCCAGTTGCTTGCCACTTAGGGCAAACATCTAGAGGCTTTACCCATATAATAGCGTTGGTAAAAATAATCATAATAAATGTTTTCGGGCTTGTCATTCAATTTGTAAAGTACTTAGTCCTTTAAACCGCCTGAACTCCGTCCTAAAACGCATTCCGACGTAAAAGGATTCGTAAAAATATTTCACCGTCCTGCTCCCCCCGCAAAGTAACATAACATGTTACAAAAAACACACCAAAACGACACATCGGCGTAAAGTGACGTAAGTGACTGCGCGTGAGTTCGCGCACCGCCCGTTAAGGCACATAACCGATATTCCCAATTTGAATTTCAATTATTACGATTACGTCATATTTTTTTATTTTGGGTTGCGATTATGGGTATATCCTCCAGAAGTTTGCCCTAGGTGGCGAACAACTGGAGAGGCCTGTGTCCAGCAGTGGACCGCAATAGGCTGATGATGATGATATATTTTTAGTAACACTGCATATTGGCACCCCATCGCCTGATGGAAAGCAAATGAAGTCGCATTTCGGGATAGCCATGTGTAGTCCTACAGGCTAACATGTTACTGGTAGGTGGCTACTGACAGGTTGACTTCTTGGTTACTTGTTTGTTGCCGGAGCGATTTGGGGTTGTCTTTCGTTTTCTATCAGGCGAACACAAAATGACAATTATCTAATTGAAGTCATAATTTCATTACTTCTTCAGCTATCTAGTCGAAGTCATAATTTCATTACTTCTTCAAATATCTAGTTGAAGTGATAATTATATTCTTCAGTAATCCAGTTGAAGTCATAAGTTAATTACTTCTTCAAATATCTAGTTGAAGTCATAATTACATTCTTCAGCTATCCAGTTGAAGTCATAATTTCATTACTTCTTCAAATATCTGGTTAAAGTCATAATTTCATTACTTCTTCAGATACCTATCTAGTTGAAGTCATAATTTAATTACTTCTTCAGCTATCTAGTTGAAGTCATAATTTCATTACTTCTTCAGCTATTTAGCTGATGTCATAATTACATTACTTCTTCAGCTATCTAGTTGAAGTCATAATTTCATTACTTCTGCAGCTATCTACTTGAAGTCGTACTTTCATTATTTTGAGCCACTCACACTGGGACGGCCTAAATCACGCATCAGCGCGTCACCTTAACCCTTTAGTGCAGATAAAAAGGCCATTAGTTGCTCGTATAATTTATGCCTATGCCGCAGCAGATAAACGAAGAACGGGTTAGTTATTGCCACCATCAGTGGGTGCAATCACCCTTGTCCTTTTATCTTGGCTCGTTTGTACTGTGGTTGAACGTCGTGGGGCGTCGTGGGGCTACAACCAAAGTAGCCCTGCCTGTTAGTTGAGGGCACTTCAAGCCTTGGGTCTATATGGTGGGTATCTACACTAACAATATAAAGAGGAAAGATTCGATTGTTTGTTTGTTTGTTTGAATAGGCTCCGTCACTACTTTACCGATTTGAATATTTTACCGATATAAATTTGACTTTATAATATTAGAGTTATTTATTTATTTAGATGACATAGCAGTTTAGGTTACTATGGCACCGTTTTCAAGACACGTAAAGGAGAATGCCCAAATATGGTTTCGTTTTGTACATGAACGAAATTAACCTGAAAAAAATTGTATTTCATTTTCACAAGACCTACAAAAACAAGTCAAAACTTCGCCGGGGAAAAAAGTGCTAATTTAAAAGTAATTTTTGTAACAAAGTACTTCCTCCACTAAAGAACTGTACTTTTTGGGGTTGCAGGGTTGCCAATATTTAAAATATTAATTCACAATAATCGATTCCTGATACACAACTCGGAAGGATGAAGGAGGGTTAAAAAGAAAATATAAAATTAAGGATATTTACAAAACAAAATATTTTTCTCATAGAAAAGAATATCTTCGAGAATATTCAGTTACTTTACCTTCCAATTAATGACAACAAACCTTAAGTGAACGAATATCGATTGATCCAATGAATATCGATTCGCATTTATATTGCGACGGGCAACACCAAGAGTGATGAAAAAAAAAATGAAAGTGACATGACATTGACATTAGAGAAATGTTATTGTTTTGTTTTAGCACTGACGATTTATTCGTTTTGATTTATCTTTACGTTGAGTTGAGCGCCTTTTTTCTCCGTAACTGTAGAAATTGAAATTAGATAATCTCCGTTTTGGCAACTGTTCGTTATGATTGACGCAGGACGCCCAGCTGCCGTTCGGAAAGGTATTTAACGTTGTGAAAAATAACCTAAAATAATGAACTTCATGAACCTGTTGCTCGCAACTCCGGCGAATTAGATGCTTATTGTTTTTTATAATGTATTCTATGTTTAATACTCTAACTCCAATGAGGTAGATTTCATGGAGGTACAACGTGATAAAATCGGAAACCAAAGCCCATACTACAATGGTCATTCTCCTTTATAAGAAAGCTTTTAGCATATTTTTCACACCTTGGGTTACATTATTGGAGTTTTAGCATGGATCCCTAACTTTTTTATAATATAACTTAACCTATGTTCACCGTAGATAGTGTAGCTTTCCGACAGTGAAAGAACTATCCAAATCGGTCCAGTAGTTTCGGAGCCTATTCAATTCTAATAAACAATCAAATCTTTGCTTTTTATATTAAAAGTGTAGACAACAAAACTCCAATGCTCAAACAAAACAAAAGACAAAACTCAAGTCGAGCTAAGTAGAGTCTGCAAGTACATCACATCAGCCAATCAAAATATTGACGACCGAAATGTGTTTGCCGAGAGAATGATTGAGTAACTCGATAAGAACGCAAGCTCGTCTCGAAATATCGAATTCGTTCTAAAAATATTTTTGTAACGCACCGCTCTGCGCGACGGACCGACAAAAATGCAATCTGAAATATTAAATTTGTGACAAACTTGCTATTTGGGATTAGATAAATCCATTAGTTTTGACGGGAGAGTTGTAAATTTGATGAATCGTTTGTTATTCAACAAGCTTTTCATTTCATGTCAGGGCCACACATCGCCATCTAGTCCCAAGCTAAGCTGAAGCTTGTACTATGGATACTAGATAACGGATAACGTCATTGGGCACCTTAAAATAACTCAAGACATGCCACGGTGGGCCACACAGAGCCATCTAGCCCCAAACTAAGCCGAAGCTTGTACTATGGGTACTAGACAACTGATAAACAAACATAGATACATTTTTTTTGTAAATAAATACATAACACCCAGACCAATACAAACAGACATGTTCATGCACACAAATGTTTGTAATGTGTGGGGATCGAACCCACGACCCTTGGCTCAGAAGGCAGTGGTCACTACCAATTGAGCCATCGAGCCAGTCAAACCTTAGTATGGAAATCATACCCAGAGCGGACACAAACGAAATATGTTTAAGAAAGTCCGTCCGGGGAAGGACCTCCATATAGAACTGCAGCATTCAAGCATTCGAGATTTCCGTAGCTCATATTATTGTAACTAAAGCCATAATAAATAAGATCCATAATGGCTTTCCTAAGCGTGATTGAAAGCGAAAGACAAGATCAAGTCGCTGTGACAACGGGCAAGTAACTGGTCAATTACCAGTCTGTTGCTACCGCCATGCCGGTCCAACCCTGACCCCTGCGAGCTCCGGAATCCCTACTCACCGGCAGAAACACGACCCGGAGTTTATTTGGCTGTGGTATTCTATAGGGTGGAGGTCCTTCCGCGGACGGGCGGCTCAATTCGAGCGAAGATTCGCTATGCCCTACCTCTCTTAATATTGCCCGAAACTCTTAGTGTGCTAAACCCGACTCGCACTTGGCCACTTTTTCTTTAAACCTCAAATATCAATATCGCACGTATTCGATTAACATTCCCTATTCACAGCTATACATAGTGTCTAGTTATTTCTATTAAACAAAACCGTTCGACAGACATTGCTATGTAAATTGGACAGACCGTTAGCAGTCTAGGCTCTAGGGACAAACTAGACTAGTACTTAGGTCCGCCGGCATAGCAAATCAATCTAACTATTTCAAACATAGATAAATATCTCGGGGCGTACTTTGATTTATTTATAGACCTATCTCTGATGTGGAAACACGAGTGGTGTTGGTATTTTTGTCAACTTTCTTTTTTTACGATAGAGCGGGAAGACTTATCTGATCTGAAGGTGCATCTTCAACAACAGCCTACTGCAGTCCACTGCTGGACATGGCTTCTCCAGTTGTTCGCCTCTTTGGGCAAACATCTGGAAGGTTTACCCATAATCGCCATGCTGGGCTGGGTTGGTGATCGCAGAATCGACGATGAACAATTAGGATCAGGTAATCTGAGGGTCACCTGGTGGTAATTGATTAGCACACCTAACTGCGCTACAAAAAAAAGAGCATAGTGGCCTCCCTTCGCTTTACGGGAAACGAAACAGAAGCCCAAGTTGCGACGTCGATGGACAAGTAACCTTGGTTGGAAGTACGATACCTAACACAGTATATAAATTTATATGTCGTAAGACTATTGAAAAAAAAACGGAGTCCACAAAAATCCTAGGACAATTGCAAAAGACCGGGTAATTGGAATCTAACAACATTTTTAAAAAAATCCTGAACACGGCACAGATGATTAAGTAATTCATTCCTAGATTCCAATTATCAGTCACAATCATTCTAGGATTTTCGTAAACATTACATTTTCTCAAAAATCGTACGACATAATATAACCGATAGAAGAAACTGTAAACCTTTTTTGCATGTAATCCATCTTATTTAATACTTAATAATGATTTACAAAAACTAATGGTTCATCTTGGGAGGTATCCAATATCATTTATCTATATCACAGGCTGTATAGAAGTACATCGAGCAAGATTATAATATTAAAACCAGACATGTTTTTCTTATATTCAATTAAATAGTCTATCATGACTTTATGAATAATAACATCGTAAGAGTATAGTTTAATGTAGTTTTTACGCTTGTAACAGCAAAAACTACATGATAGATAAAATAACTAACTATGAGAACATCTATGTTATAGACTGGCTCGGTGGCTCAATTGGTAGTGACCCCTGCCTTCAGAACCAAGGGTCGTGGGTTCGATTCCCACCCGGGACAAACATTCGTGTGATGAACACTTGTGTTTGTTCTGTGTCTGGGTGTTTATATTTGTATTTAAGTATTTATTTGTAGTAACTTCGTTATTCTGATACCCATAACACAAGTGCTTACGCTACTTACTTTGGGATCGGAGCAATGTATGTGATGTTGTCTGATATTTTTTATTTATATTTATTTATTTATAGGATATCGGAGATATTTATCTGGATAGCGGAGTGGTATGTCTCTATACCAAAATTCGTACAAGGGTTTTAATCTCAAAAGCATATGCTTAAAGGATTTTTCATTTGGTGACGGAGAGGAATACAAATCACCGCCCTATCTCTTGCCGCGGGTGTTGTAAGAGTCGTTTAAGGGACTTTATATTTCACTTCTTAGCCGGTAGTATTATCTTGGTTGGTAGACGACCATCGTTTACTCAGCGAAAGGAGCAGTCTTTTTTTATTTATAAAGTGATACATTTTAATATAACAAGTATTTTAATATGTATAACGTACATTTTTTTTCTTAACTAACTGTGGCTAGACGCATGTAATTATTTAAAACTTTCTAGAAATGAGACACGAAAGAAAATTTAATGTTATCGGTCGTATTCTAAAATTCGACCGCGTTCAAAGGGTTTTAAGGATGATAGAAGAGAGACTCTGAAAAACCAAGAAACCCGTTGAATAAAAATGAATAAAAAAAAATTAAAATAAACTGAACATTTTGGGCGAACCATTGCCATTGTATGGAAGATCATGTGGGTCTTATATAGGTAATATGATGTCTTGATTTAAATTTTATAACACTTTGGCGTAAAATGGCAACGATAAAATCACTTTTATGGGGGCCCGGTGAAAACACATAAACGTGTATATTGAAATAAAAAAAACAATAACACAGAATCGACATTGCTTATTCCCCAAAAAGAATCTGTCTGATACCATAACTGTCAGATACATACGACACATCAATACTACACGACATTGTAATATCATAATACTGGCGACTTACACTAAAAAAAAAAGTTTGCGTCAATAAATAATCATGTCGGACCTCCTTTTGAATGTATCGAGGGCCAAAAGAGAAAAAAATGTGAATCGGAGATAATAATCTGTGCGCGCCGTTTGACATTTCGGTTTGGCGCGAAATTATTTTTTTTATCGGTTCGTGAGTTGACTTCGTGAGATGAGACGACGATTTCGGTTGGAAAACGATGAATAAAATTGGTACGGCACGATTGAGCGTTTTGTGTTTTATTTTATGCACTGATTGTGAGAATGCTGTCATTATTTTTAAGTTGGTTTATTCAAATAGTTTTAAAGTCGGTGAGCGAGCTATGGAAAGGGCTACGCTCGCCGTTTCTCCGATTCCGAAATGCAGTGATCTGACTGAAAACAAAAGTCATCGACATAGCTCACCGGGGTCCCCTACGTAGGTTCGAACGCCGTTGTTTCGAAGTTCATTGTTTCGAATTTTTGTCGACTGCTTCATTCGTTCGAAAGCTTATAGATTCGAATGACGTAGGCGCGAAAGACGTTGATTCGAAAAACATCTTCACTGCCTCAAGTCGAATGCTAGTGACTTTGATATAGTACTTTATAAGGCCTAATGTATGTAAAAAAATCTAGTAATTAAAAAAAAAAACAACATATTCCAAGTCAATCAATATTTTTAACTACTAGAAATTCATAATCGAAATGCTTAAAAAAATATTGAATGTCATAATTTTAATATTAAATACCTACCGCCGTGCGTCAACTCCACGCAATACGCGCTACTACGATTAGAGAAAAAAATATGAAAAGCCCGCGCGCGGTGAGCGATCTTGGCCAATCGGCACACGGGAGCGAGCGGCTGGCGGCAAGACGCGAAGACAGCGCGCGAAGCGCAGAAATATGTTGATTTACTAGAAATATTATGTTGTTTTTTTTTTAATTACTAGATTTTTTTAAATACATTAGGCCTTATAAAGTACTATATCAAAGTCACTAGCATTCGACATGAGGCAGTGAAGATGTTTTTCGAATTAGCGTCTTTCGCGCCTACGTCATTCGAATCCATAAGCTTTCGAACGAATGAAGCAGTCGAAAAAAATTCGAAACAATGAACTTCGAAACAACGGCGTTCGAACCTACGTAGGGGACCCAGCTCACCGACGATGGACATAAGGATGTGGTGGGCTATACACTGTGGACTAGTAAATCAATGGAATCCTTAAAAGGGGTGGGTAAAGCTAGAACAAATTGCATTTCTATAAAAAAACTACCTTTAATTAAAATGTAGATCTTCTTCTCATACAATGGGGATGCGTACCTACTGTCAAGTCAATTAATACGAGTATACTTCTGTAAGTAGCTATCAAGTAAGCAGCATCTGTAAGTAGATATCAATAAGTAGCTGCCAAAACATGATTACGTGGTATTTTCTAAGGCTGTTTTGTCACGATTTTGCTAGCCAATTTACTGAATATCAAACGGTTTTAAATTTTAATGCAATTAAAAATTTGTAAGGTGTTCCGATAGTATGTGATGTCCTCTTTTACCAGAATGGTAGATAGAAAGATTCTTTATTGCACAAAAACACAAACAATTTATGGTAAAAGGTATTACAGATGGTGGTAGGATGTTGTGGTACAATTTAGGCGGTCTTATCGCTATCAAGCGATCTCTTCCAGACAACCTTCAGGTAGAGGAAGTGGTATTTAGGGATTTAATGCGTCTAGTGCCCTGGAATTCAAGACGTTGTCGACAAAGGGACCGAAATCAGTAGGAGACTGTTGTAAAAGGCCACCGCAATGTTCATTTAAATGGCAATCACAGCTGTTCTACCTAATTATCTTTTATTTTCCGCACAGAGAAAGAAATTGCAATTAAAAGTTCATTTAATAACATTTTGATTGTACCTGTGGTGCTATTATGCAACTGAAAGTTATCGTGAACGCTTTCAAAAGTAATTTATTTGTAATTAACGAAACTAATCGGTCAATCGACGGAAAGGAAAGGTTGAGCGTTCATGGTGTGCAGTTGGACGGTTAAAATATACAGAGAAATACTGAAGAAGCGGTGCTGAGAGGGTTATAACAGATTCGACGACCATAATTGTCAAATGTTGGCGATGGATGGGAGTGGAGAGACTTGCAGGAGACTAAATTAAGAAAAATGTTTCAAAATATATCACATCATATCTGATAGCCTCTTCGAAGAGTCGAACATACTGTTGAAAACTTAATAGTTAACTAAGAATGTAGTTCTATAAGGAATGGAGATTGCTATAAGTTTAAAACACATTTAATTAAAAACCAACAGAGAAAACATAAAGGATACACTATTTATATTTAATTAAAGGCTTCACAGACTTACACAAGAAATTGTTGGATACATACTACATAACAATGTAGTAATTTTCATACAAAATTACGATTACAATGTTGCTAAAGCCACTTACAAAAAGAAGACTGCAATGCTTAAAAAGTCTAATATTTCTTCTCATTTTGCTTAAAAAAATTGTGTCCATATTAGTCCCTTAGGTCAAAACTTGCATCAACATTAGAATTAAAATAAAAACAACCATTTTAAAGTTCTTATCTTTTAACTTAATGTTATTTGAGGATGTAACTTTAAACGTTAATACAGAAATACTAACTTGACAATCATAACTTCTAGCCGCTAAGCCACTATCTTTATAAAATACAAACCTGTACGGTGAAATTTATTTCACTTACATCACATACTCCGGAATATTAAGACTTAGCTACTGTAGTTAACATAAGAGTTAAGTGTTAGTACACTTTACCTCACAGTGGAATTGAGTGCAATAAGAAATGTTCCTACTAAGGGCCATGTCGCTTATTGACCGCTACGGCGTGTCATGGCAAAGAATCAGACAAACAACAACATCACATACATTGCTCCGACCCCAAAGTAAGTAGCTTAAGCACTTGTGTTATGGGTGTCAGAACAAAGAAGGTACCACAAATAAATACTTAAATACAAATATAAACACCCAGACACGGAACAAACACAAGTGTTCATCACACAAAGAATTTTATTACTAATCAAGTTATTCTAATACTTCATCATCATCATCAGCCTATCGCATTCCACTGCTGGACATAGGCCTATCCAGTTGTTCGCACCTTTGGCCATACATCTGGAGGCTTCATCCATAATCGCCACGCTGGGCAGGCGGGAAGGCGATCGCAGGGCTAGCTAGGTAGCTTCTCCCTCCTGTGACGCTGCTGCCCGTCATCGGCCTGTGGTATTTAGCTACGCCTTCAACGTGATGGTTATACGCTACCAGTATTGCGGTTATATACCGGTTGCTAGAACCTCGTTTGTTATTCGGCACGTTTGTTATGCCCCACAGGCAGGTAAGGGAGGCATGGAGTGAAAAGATGATGGGTGACTCCCTTACATCCCAACATTTATATGTATTTTACCTTCATTTACTCAGATTTTGTTAGCATAAAGGGCAGCGCAGACGACAGACTATCCGTGGTGACGCACTTTTTTGCAATTATGCATATGCAGTAACGCACACTACGCGCAATTTCACAGACTCAACGCACACGACGCACATCTATCATTCTGTCGGCAGACCTAGACGCTCTTGTTAAATGTCTCAGACGCAGACTCTATCGCACAAAAAGTATGCCATCTGCGCTGCACCTAAGTGCACAATTTCTTAGATAACTATAGCAGAACCTCTTCATCCACACTGGCATTGCCCCGACTGTTCCCGTCACTGCTATACATAATGCCGCGCGCTTGCCGCAGGTACGCCGGCGTGGCAGCTATTACATGCACAAACACGGTGTGTAAGGTTCTCAAGGGCGGAGTGCGTACATCACGGAGTAGAGAAAGTACTTACGTGTTCGTATGGATGTGGTATTAACTGCAAAAATGTACGACATATATGAAATTTTTAGTAAACTGATACTTACATTACAAGACCATTCATGAGACTAAAGAACAACTATTTATTATCTTTAACTAGCGACAAGCCCGGCTTCACACAGGTGTAATACTATATACATACGAGTATATTAAACTTATGCATTAAACTTTTTGAATCCCTCTATCTATTAAAAAAACCGCATAAAAATCCGTTGCCTATTTTTAAAAATAATAAGCATACATAGGAACAGACAGACGACAGAAGCGACTTTATTTCATACTATGTACCTAGTGCTGGGGTGATACTGCCGAAAGCTTTTTCAGCTAGTCCTTTCTCATCATCATCATCAGCCTATCGCAGGTCACTGATGGTCATAGGCCTATACTGCCCGAAGTGGCCAACATCTAGACGCTTCACCCATAATTTCCACGCTGGGCAGGCGGGTTGGCGATTGCAGGGCGTAGCTCCTCGCTCCGGTGACGCTGCTGCCCGTCATCGGCTTATTTAGCTACGTCTTCAATTGTGACGGCTATACCGCCACCAGTCGGTTGTAAGAGCTTCGTTTGTTATTCGGCAGGATGCACTACGTCACTACGTGCAGGTGAGGGTAGCTTGGGGTGAAAAGATGATGGCTCCCTTACGTCACTATACTATCTCCCGCGTATATCGCAAGTCTCCTTGACGATTGGCCATGTGACCAGACTTCAGTCAGAAGAGCATATAAATAGTGCACTCTAGTAATTTTTCATTGACATGCGAAAGTCGTGTACAGTTACATGAGACGGACATTGCCAACTAATTTATTTTCAAACAATTAATAAAACTCACGTGCTCTGCATTCCGACGACTGGCAGACATTTGCGTCACCATAACTTGTCATCAAGTTTTGGCAACGAAAAACTGAGCATAAAGCCGGCTCTATACTCTCGTATGACATCTCCGCGCCGCGAATTCACACTGTGTACAAACGCCGTGGAGCGGCTTTTCGCTCCAAGCCTTCCTCACCTGCCCGTGGTGCATTCTGCTGAATAGAACAGGCGATGCTCTGGCAACCGACTGGTTGCGGTATAACCATGACGATTGAAGGCGCAGCTAAAGACCACAGGCCGATGACGGGCAGCGACACCGGAGGAGCAAGATGGCTTCTCGCCCTGAGATCGCCAAATCATCTACTTAGCGTGGCGATTTTGGGTAAAGCTTCCAGGTGTTTGCCCAAAGTGGCGTACAAGTGGAGAGGCCTCTGTCCAGCAATGAACTGCGATAAGCTGATGATGATCTGCCAAAGCTTCACAGTCTTGTTCGCGACTATGATTGACGACGACGTGATTTTGGTGCTCCTCCCTACGATGTCTTGGACGCTGCTGCGCAAAACTAAGAGTATGGATGTGTTCAGTTCACGTTTGCGCGCCTCAAACCTTGTGTCTCTGGCGCAAATGCGTGAAGAACATCTACTCGTGACCTAGCACATTCCAGGACATATTCGGCAAGCTAGATGGCCTTCTGCGGTTGCTGGATTTCAAGGAAAGAAATCTCATCATACGCAAAATAGGCGCGCATATGTTCATGAACACAAATGTTTGTACTGTGCGGCAATCGAACCCACGACCCTTGGCTCAGAGGGCAGAGGTCACTACCAAATGAGCCACCGAGCCTGTCGTCTGTAATCCGTTGATTGATTCAGAAGAACCTTAAAGTTTTTATTAATTCAGGTACCAGAATAAAGGTAAAGTATACATTGGTCCAAGCAGCAGACAAAGTGTCACATCCAATTTTCCGTCTCCCGTCCAAGCTATTGTTTCGAGTGCGGCTCTCACCTCGCCAACATTCATTACCGCGGCTTTAGAGCGCTTTCATTAACTACAGGCTACGTTTACCAGCAGACCAGGACATGCGCGGAGGGCCACATTTTTTATAAAAGCGTAGGAGAGGTACGCATACGTTAGGAAGGACCATAGAAAAATATAATAGAACGACTATCCAATCCAAGCAAGGCTGTCTTAAACTAAGCTTGGCCTTTGGGCTCGAAAGATTTTAGGGGGCAAGGGGCAGACAAGAATTTGAATTCCCTTTTGCACATAAGAATTTTATGCCCTTAGGCACATAGAACATAAAATTCTTATGATGACATCAAATTCTACAAGAGTTAGAGAGAGTCCTATACGAATTTAGGGTCATTTTAAAAAGTAAAGAATGCTAATTATGTTACCATTTTAATGAGAGCAACAATCACAGCGTTTCAACTGCAGAGCAGTGAAGGTTTGAATTTGACAATGCGATATGTGTGCATATGTCACCGTGAAATTGTAAATACCGTTAGATTAATCCAGGTATGCGCGTTAAATCCCGCTAGTTATATATTATTAGATTAATCCATCTTGCGAGATTGTAATCTGTCGAAAGATTGTGAACTGTAACATAATTCTTACATTTTAACATCATTAACTATTATTTTTCGGTAGATTTTTGTCGATCAAAGTGAAACTGTTGATAATTTAACGCGTGGCAGATTTTAATTTATGAATTTCACATCGATCGATTATCAGTTTACAATCTCGCGAGATAGATCGTAATCTAACGGTATTTACAATTTTACGGTGACACATACATATATGGCTCACCCTTAATCTATAAAACAAAATAGTGAACTAGCTTATTCCATGTTGTACAATTCAATACATATGCTAACAATAAAAGCAGGCACTAAATTTAAATCGTATTGAACACAACCGCTCTTCTATCAGACATGAAGCGTGTACGCAACAAAACAAGCCACTAGCACTATTCATATCCCTTTAACAAGATTCGCGAATAGGAAGAGCCTATACTGCCCACAGAGCCATAAAAGCTAAAGGCCAAGTACGAGTCGGACACGCGGACGAAGGATTCCGTACCATTAAAGTCTGCAAGCGAGTACCTGGTCTGATTGTAATCACTATTGGTTGTATGAGAGCCCACCAAAATATTGTTTTGTTCTAATTTTATTATTTATTATTAAAATTAAAATATTATTACCGAGTATTTTGTTAATATTTCAAGTGAATATCAACAGATATGGCAATGGCAACAGCCATTGTTGATATCCAGCAAGAAGGGCAAAATTAATTGCTTGCGAGCCCCCTTGAGTAAGGTTGTCTCTGCACCGGAGCGGACCGAGGCAGAAGAATGGCGGGCGAGGTAAGAATCCACTAACAGAATCATCATCATCAGCCTCGTCCAGCAGTGGCACAGTCCACTTGTTCGCCACTTGTTAGCCGTCCGTTCTAATAGAATCCTGAAGCGCGTTTACTAGAGAAGATTTTATGCAATTTTATTAATTGATTTTAATTCGCTCACCGCTTCGCGATCACGCTCTGCTTCTCTGGACAGGCCGCCTAAAAGGGTTTTTACCCTTTGGCTACGGAACCCTAAAAACCATTCGATAAGTTTACATTTCTGCATTTGCATTACAACACCGCTGTTATATAACTATATAAATCAAAGACTGCACAAACACACCTGACTTGCCACCCACGCGACCGTTTATTGCTGCATCATTACATGTTAAGGCTCCGTTGGTGTGTTTGTCTGTTTGTCCAGTACGCCCTTAGTGTAATTGGTTTTGTAAATGGCCCTTTGAAATAGCCGGACTGATCGTTATGTTTAATGTGCTCGACTGTACAATTTATTACAATGTATTGAGTTTTGAGGCTAAAATCAGTTTTGAAAGAGATTACTAATGTTTTCAAGTACTGTTAACGTGAATCCATAAAGCCTTATTTTTAGAAAAAGTGACATTTTCGACAACATACTAGTTTCAATAAGTTATTCAATACCTATATCAATTTTAATTTAGAAAAGGTCTGGTCATTGACAAAAACTACTAATAGAAATGGGCCCATAGTGTCACCTTGGAGTACTACCACATATAAGAAACTTGGAGGGTACTCCAAGGTCCTACTACATTGAGAATCTCACCTATAGGTTTGACCGATCATGGGCTTAGGAAATCCTACACTACGCTTAACGTAAAAGAATTTACGTTAACAGTACTTCAAGTCAAGTCAAAATACCTTTATTCACATAAACTTAAAATAAGCACTTATGAATCGTCAAGTAAAAAAATAATGTAAAAATATAAAAAGTAATGTAAGAATGTGAATAAAAGCAATTTAAAAGAAGCTACCGCCGTGGTGTACTTGAAAACATTAGTAATCTCTTTACCGAGAAGCGGTGTCCACTCCAGCACTCGTGCACCCCAACGGTTATCAGTTCTGTGGCTGATATGACCAGCGCACTGCCTCATCTAGCTAGTCCAGTAAGGTATATAGGGACATCCGAAATCAGGTGATCCGATTCCGCAGAGACCCGGATCATAGCCCTTTCCGTACCTCGTAGGATAGTGCACTTAACATTAACAAAGGCCTCCACATTCACGACTCTTACCCTTAAGAGCCGATGTAAAAGCTGTACATTATCATTGACCGTTACCCGCGCATTTGTATCAATTATTCCTTGCTTCCGCCGCGCACCTGCCAGCTTTTTGCAGCACTCGTGCGCCGCGAATGTAAAGATACCGTTATAGCATAGTACACATACATACTAACTACATGTGATACAATTTCAAGGGTAGATAAATAATGGTTAAAGAATTTATTCCCAACTAGCTGTGCCAGCGGCGTCGCTCGCGTGGATATCGGGTTTCAAAAATAACGGACTTCCATATAATACCCATCTATACCTTGTGCCTAAGTTTTAAGTTAGACCTCTAGCAATACATTGGTGAAAACCGCACTCAATTCTATGCAGTAGTTTCCGCGTAATGCGCGTTCAAACATACAGGTTTAAATTTCTCGCGTTTTCCCAACACTTCCCGTCACTGCTCCGCTCCTATTGATTGTAGCGTGATGAAAAGTATCCTATAACCTGCCCAGGAGAATGAAGAATAATTGTACCAAGTTTCGTCAAAATCTGTTCAGTAGTTTTTTTTTCTATAACGAACTACAGACAGACAGACAGACAGACAGACAGACAGACAAAAATTTTACTGATTGCATTTTTGGTATCAGTATCGATCACTTATCACCCCCTGATAGTTATTTTGAAAAAATATTTTATGTACAGAATTGACCTCTCTACAGATTTATTATAAGTATAGATAGATAAGACAATTTACAGTCACTTACATGAGAACATTATTAACATTATGCAACTAAATATAAAAATATAGGTAGTACGTCGTTCGAGTGCGTGTACAAATATAAGGCAGGTAAATGGACGCGACAAACTATTATTAATGTAGCAAAGGACCTGCCTGGTTTTCAAAAACGACACTTAGATTACTAGATAGAACCAAAAAATAATTTCATTTAACGAATAAAATAAAACGACTGTCCCTTGAACCTAAAATTAGCGTAAGAAAAATAAATAGTACATCAAATAAAAACATATCAGACAATCCAAATCCCAGACTAAGTAGATTAGCATAAGATAAAGCACACTTACTTTGAGGGTTTTATGAAAATCAATTAAGATACCTATACAATACAATATTAGCACCCAGACACAGAACAAGTATGAATATTCGTCACGTAAAACTATCTACATTTCTAAGCAGGCCTATGTCCTGCTTGGAAATCGAGTCCGCGGTCCTCAGTTCAAAAGGAGTCACTATCAAATGACCCACCAAAAATAAATATTGTAATAAATAATAATAAAAATGTTTATTTACAGCCACAATTTGAAATGTTTTTTACAATAATAAAGATGTACTATTACATTAATAATTATACTATTTTATTCACTTTAATTGTGGCAGGCGTCTAATGTAGGCAGCAATCTGCCTGTATTGTAGAACGCCAGGCTCCCAACCGTATGGCAATGACACTAGTTATAATATATTTTTAATGAGTTTTTACAGATACACTACAAAATAAAACATACAAACTTGATATTGTAGACTTTGTGTATTATAAAAAGATAAGAAACAATACTCATATTAAAAATAAGCTTTAAAACTTTAGCAAGTTCATAAACGTTGTAAATAATAAACAGGATCCTATTAAAAAACCCAATTTATATGAAGATATAGGCTAAAGCACAGAAAAAGAAGTTTTTACCCACGCCATGGATGTAGGTCAAAGTCGTTACAGAGAGCTTACCGAGATAGGAGCAAAGATTAGGCGCTCAGCGGAATGAAGATGGTGAAATGGAACGGTTACGCAGATAAAGTTAAATTGTGAGGAGAGGACGGAGGAATTGAAGTCTACGAGCTCAAATTACGTTGAGAAATTACGTGGAAATTCTAAAGCAATGTTGCAATGCGTAACTTGTTTTTCTGTAAATCTGCGTGAGTGTGAATCCACCATTTCATGTTGTTGTAGCGCAAGGAATAGTTTTACAACAGTTGATAAACCCAATAAAGAAAATAAAAACATATTTTTTTAAACTCCTATTTACACTTTCGTAAATATTATATTTATGTATCATAAATGGACACTTTAACACACTGCTGTAGGTACTCTAAACATCACCATTTTCATTGGCACATATTCATCAAATGTATGGTAAATCTCGTTATAGATTATTATAGTTAGTTATTCTATTTTCATAGTGTGGAATTCTTTACCAGAATCCGTGGTTCCTGAAAGATATAATGTTCAGATTTTGAAGGCGAGAGTGAATCGGTCTTTGTTGAGTAACCTTGCTTCATCCTAGGCTCTGACATCGCTTAACGTCAGGCGAGTCGGCTTCAAGTGCTACTCATTCACTTATATATATAAAAAAAAGTTACAATTACCATATACGTACATTTAAACATCTAATTGCTCTAAAGTAAACAGTCAGAAGAAAGTGTCTCTAAAACATACAGTCTAAAGCCAAGATGTAAGGGAGCGTCCTATCACCTTTTCGCTCCAAGCCATCCTCACCTGCTCGTGGTGCATCCTGCCGAACAACAAACGAGGCTCTGGCAAACCGAGTGGTGGCGGTAAAACTATCGTGATAGAAGGCGTAGCTAAATACCACAGGCCGATGACGGGCAGCAGCGTCACCGGAGCAAGAAGCTATGCCCTGCGATCGCCAACCCGCCTGCCCAGCGCGGAAGCGTGGCGATTATGGGTATATCCTCGAGAAGTTTGCCCTAGGTGCCGAACAACTGGAGAGGACTATGTCCAGCAGTGGACTGCAATAGGCTGATGATGAAAGCCAAGAAGTCTTAGTCTAGTCCTAGCCTTAAGAAACGAAACCAAAAGGTATGTTTGATAATTTTAATTCATCTTATTACTGTATAACCGAATCCGAACCACGCGAACGCGAAGCAAAGAGCACGATTCAAAACCCAATGCTAATTGGCAATTCAAAGTCAGAAACCGCTAAAACAGCAAAACTCTCTATGTCTTAGACTAATGACTCCTGGGAACCAAGCGACTGCAGATAAAATATGGATATATTCAATCGAAGTCTCGGAGCTATCATAATAATTGCACGGATACCGATTTATGCAATGTGTTGCGCAAGCTATAATTTTGTTGACTTTGACCCCGTGAGATTCACTCAATTGCCCATTAGAGTAGGCAACTACCGAATCACAGTGTTTTTTGTTTGGAATCAGTAAATACACGTGTGTAGCTAATATTATAAAGCAATCAGCCATTAAATGGAGAAACCGAAGCGTTTCTGAAAGCCGTATGCTTCATTAAACACTTTCTATTGCGTATTATCGGAATTGTAGTGGATTTTAAAGAATAGTTTCTTGGCTCATTGAACAATACCGGAATTTATGTAAAATGATGCATTTTCATAGCCTCAACATAATGATAGTAAGTAAGTTATTTTTCAAAAAATATATCTTTACTTTTAAATGGATCTTGCTTTCTTTGGAGGAATTGGAATTTCACAACTAAGTTTTGCAAGGTATGTATGTATGCTTACATAGGTCCTAAAATGATGTTACTAAGGAGAGCGGAATCTCCTGGCACTCATGTATAAATTAATAGAAAAAGACTTCCGACATCTAAAATTAATTTAAACAACAGTAACAGTAACAACAAACATTATTGAATTGATTAGAAGTCTCTTTAAGATTTTATAGGCAATACCAAACTGTGTATTTCACAAGACACAACAGAATCAACAAAAGTTTACTCACATCTGATCGTGGCAAGCCACACAATTGAAAAAAAAAGAAGTAACAGGGACGTTTCAAATGTCACAAAAAATAAACAAAATCAACACTTTTCAGAAGTCGTTACTCAATATTTATTTATGAAGCCAACAGGTGAGATGTAATAATTGAACTGATTGTTGAACCTACAATTACTTTAAATAGGCTCGTCTGCATAGCGACAAAAAGTTGTGTCAAGTGCGAGTTGAGACTAGAAATAATTTAATCTACATAAATAAAAAAAAAATTAAACCGACTTCAAAAAAAACACAAACGACTAAAACTAAAAAGCGATAAATAACTTAAGTAATTCTATCCTTAATACATAATTATTTAAATATTACAATTATCACTTATTTTTGAAGTCGGTGCCAGCTCTTGGTACCTAACGTAGACTGTTGTTGTATGACGCGCGCGGCCGGCAAATCCACACTACAATATACATTTATTTGTTTGGCTGGCACCGACTTCAAAAATAAGTGATAATTGTAATATTTAAATAATTATGTATTAAGGATAGAATTACTTAAGTTATTTATCGCTTTTTAGTTTTAGTCGTTTGTGTTTTTTTTGAAGTCGGTTTAATTTTTTTTAAAAAATAATTTTATTTCACTATTTTTAGTTGCGTTGATGTACTGTGACCTTGAGTAAAGGCTAATTAATGAATAAGGGAATCCTTAAGAGTTTTACTTAGGAATGAAAAATTTTGCTTCAAGTCAAGTGAAGACTATGCGATCTAGAATCAAGCATATCACTTACCAAATCACCTGCCCCATTAGCCCTGCATAAGTACATACTACTACCTAGTTTAATATCGACCAATGTTAGTACTGTCCCCTAACTCCTAACCGTTAAGGAGTTCTGTGGCTTCATCATCAGCAACAGATGTTGACGCCCGGAAGCATATACCTGAGTAAAATATGATTACGTAACAAAAACACCATATGAGCATACAATTTTAAGAAATAAGAAACTTTTATCATCGACAAAACATAACATTTTCGGTTGTTGCCCTCAATTTCTCCAGGATCCCATCATCAGATCCTGACTTGGTGATAATGGGACCACCTCGGAAGTGTCCTCTGTCGAACTGTCGAAAAATTTTTGAAATCCATCCATAATTGACGGAAATATCGGTGAACATACATAAAAAAAAAAAAAAAAAAATATTATACATACAGACGAATTGAGAACCTCCTCCTTTTTTGAAGTCGGTTAAAAATGGATCTTCGAAATGTATTACGCCCATAACTTCCAAACGATTGCACCAAATTGAATGATTCTTGGTTTTATACGAGTATTCGTTATTGTTAGAACAAGGTTTGTCTAATATAAAAACTACAAAAAATAATTTAGTTTAAAAGATGGCGACATTAATTACGCCAGGTCAGCTAGTTTCACATAAATAACAACAAAGATTTGGAATATTCCTCCATTACTTTGAGTTAGTAATTGGAGATCGAGTCGTGGCATACAATTTAAATGGACAATTTGGACCGATGACAAAAAACATTATGTCTTTCGGACATTGTCATGTGTTTATGAAGCATTAGGAAATTGGGACCTTCAATTAAATTATAATTTACCCTTGACGTAGCGCGTCTGCGGATATTTGTTCAAATGAAAGTGCTACAGGTAAAGTATTTAGCTAATTCAAAATTTTCTTTGAATTCAAGTAAAAATAACTGTATACAAATTGCTCAACCTTTCAGAAGAACTACCTATTGTTGTATGTCATAAGAATTCTTTAAAGTTAGGAATTTAAGCAATATACTGTCATCTATTTAATATGTACAGACAGAAAGATACATCAACCTATCCATTGTAAAATTTCCTAATTGAATCATTAATTGTGTTAGTTTGACTAGACCTGAACCAAACCCCCTCTGTGTCGCCAGTTTCTTGCAGCTTGTATAGATTTGGGTAGCTCCGAAGCATGTGGCTTTCCCTGCCAGCTCTGGTCTACGTATGCCTTTGATCCAATCAACCAGACCTAAAAACCAAAAATCACGAATGCCATGCGGACCCCTAAATGCTCGGTCAACATGCGCGGGCGCACGAGCCGGCGCGGCAGCTGCGCTGATTGGTCGGTTTTTTGTTCCACATTCAAAAGCGTTCGGCGGTTACCGACAAGTCGCGCTGTAATTACCGTCGGGGGTGGACGTGTCACACACCTGTTGGGCTGTTGTTAGTATTTATTTATTCTTATAATTTATTTGTATCTGTTTTGGTTTCTTCATTCTTTGTAGTTCTACAGGTTTCCTTGTTAGCATTATTCTTATGCTTCTTTATTCTGAGTTTTTATATATGTTTTCTTTCCTTTTTCTCGTTTCAATAATCTGCGGAATCCTATATGAACACAAGAATTAGTGTCTGTTTGTTGTAAATAGACAATTTTTTAAGGTTTATTATATTTCTACGTGTATCATGTTCCAAGGGCGCTTTCGCTGTTAACGCTTTTCAGCAAGTTGAGTAATTGATATACCAATTATTTACTTACTTATTACAGTTTGATCACTGGTACAGTCAGGCAGTCAGCATCAAAACTTGATGATCAGTGTACTCGGGTTCGAATATATCGCTCAAGATTTTGTAAACACTGAACCAATGAGGCAAGCTCGTATTACTTTGTATTTAATTCACACAACAGATTACGCATTATTCGCTTTGTGACGTCATAATTATTAAAATGGACGGTATTTACGTGAACAAAAACATGAATTGCATGAATTATTTATTCAATACGTTACAATGTTGCGCTTGAATGGTGGTTTTCACAATTATGATTCCTTAAAATTGTGAAAGACATTAATTTAAATCCGGTACCATTGTGCAATTTAAACTACCTACTATTCATGAAAGTCGACAGATGTTAAAAGAACTGAAAGTATATATACTTTCACACGAAAGGATTTTCGTTATTCTGATTCTTTGAAGTAATAAAAGATATTAATTTAAATCTTCGTACAGTATGATTGTGTAAATTTAACTACATTATGTACTTGTATTAACATGAAAGTCGACAGTTGTTAAAAAAATTTAAAAGCAAGAAAATAAAAAATGCTTTTCTTCATACTTCGACACGACAAGAGAGATATATTTTGGCACAAGACGTGCATTCCAATGAACAGTAAAGCATTGCCATTTCAAAGTGACATTGGATCATTTCTAAACAGAATAAATAAATAAATAACAAAAGTACTACATAAACGATTTAATTCAGTGTGGTGACGGAAAAGAATACAAATGACCGGTCAATTTCTACTCATGGGTGTAGTAAGAGTTTACTCCTTGAGGAGCTTTTTTAGCTTCCCAATCGGTGGGAGAGTTTATTCGCCTGGCTGGCGATTACAAGTGCTTAGGCTTCTAGTTAGGCTTAGGGTTATATACCCCTACTAGCCACCCGCCTCGGCTTCGCACGGGTTTAATACTATAAGCATATTAAGTATATTATACACATGAACCTGCCTCTTAAATCCCTTTTATCTATTAAGAAAAACCGCATCAAAATCTGTTGTGTAGTTTTATAGATTTAAGCATACAAAGGGACAGACAGAAAACAAAAGCGACTTTATTTAATACTTGTGATAAGTGATAAGAAGATTAAATCCAAGCTTGTATTCATTTACACATAGTTACTACATTTAAAATACTTTTGCATAATGATTATCACTTATCTTTAATCTAATCCAGTTATCTCATTCAAATTGCATAATATCGATTATCCGTTTGCAAAACCCAACATTAATAAATCATCTTTACAGCTGTTATGTAACATAATCAATTCAAGTTATCTATTACTTCTGCCTTATATGCCTATACTTCGTCTATTTACGAGATAGATAAATGGATTATTGAAATTCAACATTAGAGTTTAATAGTTTGTATATTCTATGCATTAAATCAATTGAGAGATTTTGATTTCACTATCCTTCAAAAATTGTATTCAAGTCACTAGAAAAACTTTAGCTGGTTTATTGTATAGTAGCCCCAGACAGATATTCCTAGGTTATGTATTATGGTAAAATTATTAAGGCTACATCTATGTATGTATATCTTCAAGAAACAGACACGTTAGGAAAAAATTGTAAAGTATAAACATCTATTACCGACTCCTCGACATATTAACTCTTTTTAGAATGTATTTTTATGTCTATTATAATATTTCGTTACATAATAATTGGGTTAAGTCGGGGATTTTGAGTTATTTTATTCTTTTTCGATGAGATTTCTATACGCGACGTGGACTTTTTTTTAAATTTTGCTTAATTTTATATTTCAATCGATTCTACGAGTATATTGATGAGGTCGAAAATAAATTAAACGGATGGACAAACTGCATTAAGCTTTGTTACTCAAGTTGTCCTACATAGCGACCTCCTGCCGAATGTCTCTCACAGACAGACGGACAGACGCACCTGCTCCTTCCTGTGCCCGTTCTTTTTGCCCCTTCGGTATTTCCTGCTCCTCCGCAAATTGAATCGCTACATTATAATACCGCTTTTTGTCAGACAAAGTAACAGTTCCGTTGCATTCGCGATCGTAAATTTTGTCATTGGCAACATTCTTTGTTTTTATTTTATTATTTTTTCTTTCTCTATTTGCTTTATGTTTTTTTAAAGTTGAGTCCGTAATATGTTCATCATCATCATCGTTAGCCAGCAAACGTCCACTGCTGGACATAGGCCCAACTCAATAGTTTATTTGGACCTCACGACCGCTTACCATCAGGTGAAGTGAAGTCATCCTAAACGTTCTTTTTATTAAAAAAAACGTCTTATCCTCGTAGTATCAATTAAAAAAAACTAAACGTGGGAAGTCCCCGTTAACACACGCGTCAGGCACAATAAACTGTCTGTCTGTTCGTTTGATGCGACGCTACCGCACTGCGCTCAGTGAATACTTAATTACCAGTATTGTTTGTTCCCACAACCTGATTGGGTCGACCCTGTGAAATATGCACCCAATAGGGTTTTCAACATCTTAATCACCATATATTAAGAGATAAGAATCTACAATAATATTATAGGATATATACTGGGATGTAAGGAAGCGACCTATAATCTTTTCGCTTCAAGCTGGGTGGCACTTGACCGTGGTGCATCCTGCTGATAAACAAACGAACCTCTGGCAACCGACTGGTGGCGGTATAACCATCACAGTTGAAGGCGTAGCTAAATACCACAGGCCGTTGACGGGCACCAGCGTCACCGGAGCGAGGAGCTACGCAGTAACTATTTATTAATCTGTGGCTACGCCCTGCGATCGCCAACCCGCTTGCCCAGCGCGTGCAGCGTGGGAGATTATGGGTACGTAGACCATCGTTCACTCCAAGAAACATCTTCTTGTTCGTGTTCTGATTACTGGGCTGGACAGAGACTGTCTTAGAAGCAGCGCAGACGACATCCGTGACGCACTTTTTTGCAATTATATGCAGTAACGCACACGACGCGCAAAAATCTGTTGCGGATATTTCACAGACTCAACGCACACGACGCACATCTTCGATCATTCTGTCGGCAGACCTAGACGCAGACGCTATCGCACAAAAAGTCTATCGTCTGCGCTGCCCCTTATGACACTAGTCACCGACGCTATCCTATTATATAAGAGACACAGAAGACCGTTCCTTCATACTCGTATAAACGAATTGTTCCAAAACTGATCTATGTCGTTATTTTATAAAAAATGTGATGTATCCGTTATGTAGTAGTTCTCAATTGGGGGTCACGTTCTGACAAGGCTGGAAGTAATATTGATAGTTGTCACAAGCCATGTAAAGGAGGCGTCGTACTTTGAGCATCCCTCGCCGCGAGGTCAAAGGTTCGATTCCCAGTACTAAACAGTTTTTTATGTCGTGTAATGAGGCGAGGTATTTTCTCACAGTTGCGGTATTTGTCACCTTTTAAATATTCATAAGGTAGAACATTCATTCATTCGAAATATTTTTGTAGTGAAATATTTTGACGAGGTAAATACTTAAAAATATCTATCTCTCCAGATACTTTGTTCCTATTTGTTCGCTCTTGAGGTGTGTGGTACTCAGGGGGACTGCGTCGTGTCCCTCTGGGCATCCTGGCCCCCCAGAGCGCTTATAGCCCGGACAACCCTCAGGTTTAGTGGGCATTCTCAGCTAGATACGAGTGAGCCCCACATAACCCAGGTTTCCCGCACCCAGGACCCTGGTAAATGCTTACAGGGCTTTCCCAACGAACGTTCTAGCCGAGAAACATGCTTTGCTGGACATAGGCCTCTCCAGTAGTTCGCCACTTATTGCAAACATCTGGAGGATATACCCATAATTTCAAATTCTTACAGAATAATAAATACCTAGGTACCTGTATGGTTTTGCGAGCAATATTAAAAAGAAGTAACTAATTATTACTCGTATCAAAGAATTCACCGGTCAAAAACCCACAAGCATATTATCATCAATTGAATAAAAAAATGTTATAAATAAAACATTTTAATAAAATGGCGAACAGAAATGGCGATTCACAAAACGTTATCAAAGCAATCTCTCCGCGTCGGCTGTTTTCATTGGGCCGGCGAATAAACATCCTGCCTTTATTATTATGTCCATTGTTTTTAATTATATTGTCTGCAATAAAATATGGTGTCAAGATCATATTTGCTGAAATTTCAACACTTTTTTATTTCAAGCTAGCTAACAAACGCTCATATGTTGTTACGCTACTCAAACTTAGAGCGCACACATCTAACAAAACCGAATAATAACTCTCGCTCTGAAAATCTAAAATTTATGTCTTTGGGGAACACGAATTCCAGTAAAGAGGTCCATAGTTTAAATAAATAAAAAAATACTCCAAGACCACACATCGCCATCTAGCGTCAAACTAAGCCGAAGCTTGTATTATGGGTCCTAGACAACTGACGAACTTACTTAAATACCTACTATTTTTTTTTTGCAAATTAATACAATATTATACATAGTACACCCAGATCGATACAAATAGACGTGTTCACGAAACAAATGTTTGTACTGTGCGGGAATCTAACCCACGACTCTTGGCTCAGTAGGCAGAGGTCACTTCCAAAGTAGCCATCGAGCCAGTTCTCACTATGAATGTAGAGACAAACCGCTTTATGCGAGTTTTAGGAAGCTGCACCCAAAAATCGGTGTCTCCTTGCCGTATCACTGCTCGTCTGATGGTGACAAGGGGCGGGTGAAGTTCAATGAAATAACTCATTAGCATTCTCCAAAATGCAACCAACATACCAATCCCAGGAGAATGACGAGACATTCTCCTATGGAATAGAACAACCCGCTCCAAATTACCTGTAACAAAATAAAAACACCATTAATATCGAAGAATATTCCACATTCAATACCCAATTACGTCATAAATCAGTGAACAAGATAACATCTACGTTCGCGACAAATACAGCGTGTCCGTCGATAAGATGCGACGTCGAAAAGCCTTATTTCACACCTTTTTATCGACTTACTAGTGTCTGTCCACATTTCGTTCACGTCGATATGTCTTGATCGAATTTTACTTATTTGGAACTGTCAATATATAGTACCTACAGTAGTACAGTCCAAGTGATTTCCGGATTTAGAATAGAACTACTCCATCTCATGGGTATCCCATGGGCATCCCAACGTCTACCTGGGTTTAGACCACCAACCTAAATGGCAAGTTAAAAAATTCACGACTTTATTTTTCCCAAATCCTTCTGATTTTCATCAGGCTTCATTGCAACATTTATGCATAATCAATCACATTTATTGGACTTCGGCTGTTTCATCATATAAAACAGTTTATAAAACTTTAAAATAAAAAAAAAACAGTTACCTAACTCATTTCCATTAAAGTATTTAACACTACGGTCCAGAGAAATAGTGTTATTTCGAATTAAGTGTTAACTTCCTTCCATTGGCATTTACAGGGTTACACCCTGTTTAACCTTAAAATGCCTCCATCGAACCTCAAGAGCATTTCGCATTTCTCAATAACCGCAGATAAAAAAAAAGAAATAGTCCACCTTTTGTCCGAGCGTCACATAAATAGTAATGCGGTCGAAATGACCGGCGTAAATCATTTAGGCAGTCACCCGATAGCTCGTGCATCGATATTTTTATCGTCGAATCGATTTATTAATCGATAAACATGTCGGAGTGTAGTTCGTTTGTTCGAAATTGTCATACAATTTTAGCAAGTTCTTAGGAGTGACTTAGATTCTAAACTTAGGTAAATGATTTAAAAGATCAGAGGAAAATTATAACAACGATCTTCGATGTGTAATCCGGTGGTAGATTCATTATTTGTATTAATATTTGATGATTCATAAGTGCTTGTCATAAGCCTACTTGAAAAAAGATATTTTTCATTTTATTTCATTTTTAGGGATCATTCCAGGGAGCCTGTTCTGGTCAGTTTCTGGTGATATGTGTGAAATACAATATTAAAGAAACCTAAAAAGACGCTTAGACATTTTATTATTACCACAGTTGATCAATGAATAATACCTACAGACAGAAACTATACCTTTATTTAAATGTTATCGAGTCCCTTCCTATACAATCCCACGGTACTGTCATCGACCGATAAGTCGAAATGTCAGCCAACCGTGATATATCTGTTGGTATTTTTAATGTCATTTAAAAGTGAAGGCAATTCACGTGGGTTACAATCACGAGATAGTGACGTCTTGTTCAGTCTGTAGGTTATAAACGTGACAAGTTGGAGCATTTCTTATTGTTAGTACGTTACTGCATGATTTCATAAAAAAAATACATCGACTTAAAAAGTCGAAATTACTGGCCTATAAAAAAAAGAGGTATTGCCCAAAACACAGATATTACAGAAGCACACAATGCAAACAAAACAAAGTACAATTTAGGCGGTCTTGTCGCTAGCAGTGAGCTAGCGACAAGACCGCCTAAATCGCTGTCGCTCATCCAGACAACCTTCAGGTAGAGAGACCATCTAATTTGACAGACTAATAGGACATGGTTCTAATTTAACTCTTAAGATATGTCGCATACTAACAGGTAAAGTTAAATAAAAGCTTTTAATACACGTAAAACTAGAAAATAAATTAAAAAGAACAAACAGGATTATGGTTTGGCGCCACCAATAAGTATCACACACAAGAGCACATAAAATATTCTCAGAAATGCGCGGATAAAATTCAACTCAACTTGTACATTTTTTTATCATCCATAATCTCATTTAACCCTTGCCTCGCTAGCGCGCAAATGATACGTGTCGGGTCTGTCCGGCCCAATCTTTGTCAAAGGGTTAAGTTGCCATCTCGAGTTAAGCGCCGTAAGTTTGTTCACTAAAAGTTTGTGCCGCTCAATTTATCTTTTGGGACAAATGGTATGCCTTAGGACTATGTTGAAAGTTCTAGTATTTAAAAAAAAATTAGAGCCTTCTGCACCTGCAACAGCCTGGTGATGATGATAAAGCCGCTTTGGCTTTCATCATCATCATCATCAGCCTATATCAGTCCACTGCTGGACATAGGCCTCTCCCAATGTTCGCCACTTTGATCGATCTTGGTCTTCTCGCATCCAGCACTTGCCAGCCGTCCTGAGTGAATCGTGACTCCATCTGCCCTGAGGGCATCCTGAGTGTAGGAACTTTCCGAGAAGCGGTCTCCACCTTGGCTATCATCGTAGTCATTTAGAAAAAAAAACCAATTGCTCGTCTCCCATAGTAATCTATGTGTGTGTGTGTGTGTGTGAAGTGCTGGGAAAACGGGAGAAATTTTTATCTGTATGTTTGTACGCGCGTCACGCAAAAACTACTGCATGGAATTGAATGCGGTTTTCGCCAATGTACGTATCTATACTGGCTAGGCGTTACTTAAAATTTAGACCATTTTATGGACATCCGTTATTTTGTAAACCCGATATCCAGCTAGTAAAAATATAAAGAAATGTAAGGTAATTAAAGTAGGAGCTTATCAATACTTAACAAATGTTATCGCCTTAAGCCTTAAGCGAACCGTCACCCAACACTCCGCGCGGCCGCGGTGGGGTCACTCCGGCGCAGGGTCAGTCGGTGTGGCCTTTTTGCGGTGTCAAATCATATTTACGATGCTACAGACCTGCCTTGGAGTATTAAATACGAAACTTTTGCAAGAATATTTTGTTTCTTAGCAAGGAGCTTGTTGACTTTGAAGCCAATATACATGGCATGGAAATAAAAATGAAATGTTAGAAATATTCAATACAAACGAGGCTCTGGCAACCGACTGGTCGCGGTATAACCATCACAATTGAAGACGAAGCTAAGTACCAAAGACCGATGACGGGCAGCAGCGTTACTAGAGCGAGTACCTAGCTACGCCATGCGATCGCCAACCCGCCTGCACAGCGAGGCGATTATGATATATCCTCCAGATGTTTTCCCTAAGTGGCGAGCAACTTTAGAGGCCTATGTCCAGCAGTGGACTGCAATAGGCTGATGATGATGACATCGAGTCCCTCCAGGCATCCCATGACAGTATGCTCATAGCGGACCATGGTATAATGGGCATTCTTCGCTCTAGGAGTGAACCCCACAAAGACCAGGTACCCAGTGCCCTAATGTATGCGTTAAGGCATTCCCGACGAAAAAAAAAAACACTTACAGCCTGCGATAAAACTTCCAGCATTCCCACAAAGATATTTTCATTAACAGTCTACTTTATCAGAACATTGCAACTACCACTTTCATATCGGCTTATAAATTTATGTAATCCAGCAGATTACTTGCTATGAATTAGCGGAATCGACCCGCCCATGTAATAAATAGAGCCTAGGAGTTAGAACCCTCTGATAGCAACTTAATCCTGCGCAGATTGCGCATCTGTCAAATGGAGCCCAGATATTGGTTGTAGCCTGGTGGATGATGTATGAGAATTGTAGCCAGGGCTGTGATTGAATCCAAAAAAGGTATCGTTGTAAAAAGGATGACTATCGTTGTAGGTATACATATACATGTAAAGGATGTAAGGGAGCGACCTACCATCATTCCTCGCCTGCCCGTGGTATCCTGCCGAATAACAAACGTGGCGCTGGCAACTGACTGGTGGCGGTATAACCATTACAACTGAAGGCGTAGCTAAATACCACAGATTGATGACGGGCAGCAGTGTCATCGGAGCGAGCAGCTACGCCCTGCGATCGCCAACCCGCCTAATCAGCGTGGCGATTATGGGTATATCCTCCAGATGTTTATTTATTTTATTTATTTTTTTATAAGGAGAGCTTACAGGATGACCTCACTCCACCTGATGGTAAGCGGTAGTGAGGTCCAAAAGTTAGGTCGACAGGCACAATAGAGCAAACCCATTGCGCCTGTCGCCCTCACCCTGAAGGCCCACTGAGATGTTTGCCCTAAGCCCTTAGAGATGAGATGACATGTTTGCCCTAAGCGGCGAACAACTGGGGACTATGTCCTGCAGTGGACTGCAATGGGGTGATGATGATGTAGGACGTAGGTATTTACATATACAAGGTGAATTTTTAATTACTATCCAAATTTTTTCTGGGCATTAGGTATCGGGATGTAAGGGAGCGACCTATCACCTTTTCGCTCCAAGCCATCCTCACCTGCCCGTGGTGCATCCTGCCGAACAACAAACGAGGCTCTGGCAAATCGACTGGTGGCGGTAAAACCATCACGATAGAAGGCCTAGCAAAATACCACATACCGATGACGGGCAGCAGCGTCATCGGAGTAGGAAGCTACGCCCTGGGATCGCCAATCCGCCTGCCCAGCGTGGCGATTATGGGTATATCCTTCGGAAGTTTGCCCTAGGTGGCGAACAACTGGAGAGGCCTATGTCCAGCAGTGGACTGCAATAGGCTGATGATGAGGTATCGTTATTAGAGCCTATATCTGCAAAAAAAAATATAGCACACCCACGGGATGACATAAATAAAAATAGGTAAAGCGAATAAATAAAAAACTTGGCTGCTTTTCTGTGTAATTTGGAAATAAAAAAAGGTCTAAGGTATTTTTTTACTTTTGACAGCCCTAACATAGATGAGCAATATCTCGTATATTTAACAGCCCCACCTCCTAGATTCATGGGTTTGCTTGCGAAACACGGAAACGGGCAGAAACACTTACATTTTACGCGTTTTATATAATACAATATAATACAAGACATAACTAGAGTACATAATAAGAACCCACACAGCGCCTTATTGTAATACACAATTTATAAAATAATACACATATTGATACACATATATATAATAATAAGTTTTCAATTATTTTTAATACAAAATGGGTTTACGCTTGGCTTCAGTAGACTATTTCATTGTACTCGCAGTCCTCATACATTAGAAATAACAACAATTTTATTATTTACATTAAATTAGTTACTCGTATATGTTGCAAATGCAAAACGTTTAAAATAATTTCATTAATTTGGTTTGACGCGGCAAAATAAATCGAAAATAATGCAAGTTAGCGTTCAACAGGTCGCTAGTTCACATGACATGACTGTAGAACAAGTTCCCTATCACTGCTTGTTTGATTAACACATTTTAATACTAAACATTGGAGTATTGTTCTGCGTCAAACATGAATCACACGACATTTTTTCTTCGTTCTAAGTTTGGATTTCGACCTCTAATACTTCTACAGGATAAAGGACCAATCAATTAGGCTATACAAAAACTTTTAATAAAAAAGCACATTATTTAGCTTTTTGTCATAATCTTTACCGTGGTTTAGTTAAGGTTGCCACTCGTCATTTCAAGCGATTGGTCACAGATTTCAGTAAATCACAACAACGCAGATCTAGAAAACATAAAGTAATGGAGGAGGCAATTCAATACTAATTTTACTGTGAACAAGACTGATGGGGACATAATAGTGAGAGTAAACTTGAGAACATGTATGGTATTTTTGTTAGGTAGATAGATATTCTTTATTGCACACCAAACAGTTTACTTAAAACTAGATACAAAGACAAATCGAGGTACAATATAGGCGGCATTATCGCTTTCAACGATCTCTTCCAGACAATCTTTGGGTAGAGGATAATTAAAAAGGATTTGTTATTATGATACATAAACTGAACATTTAATAGGTATTTCATTTAGTGTATGTTATAAATGTATTATTACTAACATAGCCATTAAGTAGGTATTACCAACATATTATAGGATCGCTTTGTTGTCCGTGAGTCTGTCCGTCTGTTAAGACACTTTTTCTAAGGAACTCATGGGTCTCAAGCTGAAAATATCAAATACTCAATGCGAAAAATATGCGAAGAGAAGTTGCATCCATGTGCGTTCTCTATCGCATCTATCATGGGGAATGTTCTGAACAATTGTTTGGTTTACTGCCTGCAGCGGAGTTTTTTCACCGCACCACACGTAACCGACTGAAATTCCATCCTCATCATCTCGATGGCTGGCGATCCTCGACTGTACGTTTTATGAGGAACTTCTTGCCTTGCGCCTCGGTTTTGTGGGACCAACTTCCTGCGACAGTCTTTCCGAACAGGTCAGGTCACAACTCAGGTTTTCTCTCCCTTGGCGTACAAAACCTACAGGGTCGTAAAGTCAAAATATAAAAAAGATAATATTGGAGACGCCTATGTTCCGGGTGTCCAACAGTGACCTAGTTTACTGCTGAGAGGCAGATAATGTTGATGATGATGATAAAAGTATTTATACTCGTATATGAATGCTTCTATAATTGGGTGATGCATCATACAGACCCTAAAAAGCCATCTGGCCTATTAACAATGTATGGCAAGCGACAGCAGTTAAACAAACTATAAATCAATCATAATCTCTCTAGGCATCCTTTGACACTATCTACATCAAATCTAACATCGGGCGTCGACCCTGATCGGCCGAGATAGGAGATAATATCCTTATCTTAACTTCTGCGACCGCAAAATTCTATGACCGTGTTGTAGTTATACAGAATCATAATAAACAGAGTCTCTGAACAAGAATGATAGATACATAATTTCTTTATCATCAGGCATCATCATCAACACATCATCAGCCTATCGCAGTCCACTGCTGGACATAAGTGCCACCCCAGTCGATCGTTACTTTGGGCAAACACTTGGAGGTTTTACTCATAACACCCTTAGGCTTCCCTTTTTCCCTTTCTATAAGGCGAGAGGATGTCACTTGTACATAGGGATTGCAATCCGGAAAACCGGATCCGGCAATCCGGCGGATCCGGCGTCAATATACACTTACCGGATCCGGCACCAATATACCGGATCCGGTGACCGGATCCGGTAATTGCATATTTTGGTAAAATACCTGCGCTATTGTATGAGTAGGCACTTTAAACATGTTGTGCGTGTGCGTGCGAGTCGTTTGACGCTGAGTCGCACCGCGCGGCGCGCCTCCACCCCCCTATATTTTGTTTTTGAGATTTTTCTTTTAGTAATAATAAAGGTGATTTCGTATTCGTATATATATCGTTTTTGTTGACTGGCTCGGTGGCTCAATTGGTAGTGACCTCTGCCTTCTGAGCCAAGGGTCGTGGGTTCGATTCCCGCACAGTACAAACATTTGTGTTCATGAACATGTCTGTTTGTATTGGTCTGGGTGTTTTCTATGTATAATATGTATTTATTAACAAAAAAAAATGTATCTAAGTAAGTTTATCACTTGTCAAGTACCCATAGTACAAGATTCGACTTAGGTGGCGCTGTGTGGCCCAGCGTGGCATGTCTTGGGTTATTTATTTATTTATTTTAACATTTCCTTAGCAGTCCAAAGTTAAGTTATCCTGATTAGATCAATCCGGTCGGATCCGGCCGGATTGATGGATATCCAGCCGGATCCGGCCGGATTGAAAATGAGGCCGGATTGCAATCCCTACTTGTACACCTGTGCTGTTATATAAAAATCGGCCAGGTCGAAGAGGGAAGGGTTCTGTACCAATAACGGGCAAAAAATTGCATTCCTTGTATGTTCTTATTTTGTTTTAAGTATTTGTTGTACATCATTTCTGAAAATTTCAATTGTCTGGCTATCGCGGTTCATGATATACAGCCTGGTGACGGATAGATGGATAGAGAAGTCTTAGTAATAGGGCTTGGATACGGAACCCTAAAAATTCGTTTACATAGAAGATATATTTTATTCCAACACACCAGAGCCTCCACAATTCCTAGCTCTCCGAAGCGCATTAGACGCGGTGCACCGGCCCATTCATTGCCCTCAATGCAGCCGGCCATTGCATCAGATCTGTCCATTCACAATGGAACAGGTTGGATATATTTAATAAAACCCCGCATTGTGCCTGCGTTGAACCTAACACTATTGCTCGCTCCATTCAGAAGGTGATATTTTGCTATAAGTGGCTTTGTTTGTTTCATTTGGATTGATGGAACGCGGTTTGTTCCTTCGTTTGGATTACTCGGAGGTAATGTGGTTTGATAATGTATTTAAACATGCAGTTATTTATGCATCTGCCTTGTTGACCTAGTGGAAGCAAGATCGGGTCTGTATCCGAGATCTGCCTTAACAATACATGCCACGCAGGACCACACATAGTAAAGTTATCTAGTATCAAACGAATACAAAGCTTGTATTATGAGTATTAGACAATTGATAAACTTACGTTAGATACTTTTTGTTTTGAAAAGAAATACATATAATACACGCCAAACACCTTGAAAAATACAAACAGACATTCAAATGGATTAGGAAACATGGGGAAGGATCGACTGTAAGTTGTGACAACAAAGACCACGTCAATACACGCCAGGAGTGTGACGATAAAGAAGAAGAATTGTAAATTGTCATTTAATACCGATTATACCTGTATATCGTTGCTACCAGTGCAATATTTACAAGTGAATAAATCACAATGACACAAACAGTAGCGTTTTACGATCGCTCAAACTATAAACCACAAGCAATTACTTAACCATAAGACGAAAGTGTTTTATAAACTTTCCTTTTATACATAATACGCGTGAGATTTTCCACAAGAGAAAATGAACGTTAATCCATCGCGCATGTATTTCGAATTAACAAACAAGTATAACGTTGTGCTAAATCAGGGCTGGGATCGTTAGAGCATGATCGACGTCCGTGGGAGCGCGCGCGCAGCTCTGGGAAGACGATCGATCGCATTCGTGACGTATCGAGTGTTAGATCATTTAGAGTGGGTGTACACATAGCACTGCAATTATAAGCTGTAATTTACAAAGTGTGTTAATTGGCATCTTTGATAAACGTGTAACTGTTATTTAGTATCTACATCTCCTTTAGATATTTTCATTTAAACTACTGCTAACTAGAAGAGGAATTTTATTATGATGTTTATTAAGCTTTTGACATTATCTATTAAAAGATAAATTTACTTTAATGATATTAGTAGTTGCCAAATTGTTCTTCGAATTAATGTGGGTTAATTTTATGTTACAAAAAGGTCATGTCATTGGCCTTGCTTGGTTGTAAGGAATGCTTATTTGTACTTAAAGAGTGGAATGCTCCAAGGAACTCAAATGTCTCCCATGTTATAATTAATAAGTACATACGTAATTCAAAATTAAAATAATCAAACCATAACTGTACCTGTAATGATTAAGTATAATGAAGTTAATGGCTGGTGCAAACTAATAAACATAGTTGTTAGTGTATCACGTAACAATTATCTATCTAGCATTATGCAGCATTATTAGGAGACTATGTAGTTAGTACCAACATCGCAGAGACTATTACATTACAGGTGAAGGTAAAATAAGACCAGATCAAAGCGGCAGTGTAAAACCACCTTCAGCTAGCATCGTGCGCGCGCGCACTCAGAGGCGGCGTTGTCCAATTTGGGTCGATTGTTTCCTGATTTCTGTGGCGTGCCGCGAAATCGTGGCGGCTCCGCTGATAAACGTTTAGGGTCTTTTAAATAGATACCAAGATGGTTTAACAATGCCACATAAATAACGGACGTCCAACTGTCTTCGTGGTCACGATTTGAAGGAAAAAAGGGAGCCACGGGCGGTCTAGTAGATGTGGGAAAATCGAAAATTTACTGGGTACTGGGAAAATTCCAAACTTTGTTTGTATTGCTTGACGGTGGTGGGATTATAGACACTTATTTGCATAAACATGTCTGTTGGTGTTTACTATGTATAAATGTGTTTATTTACAAAAAAAAGTATCTAAGTAAAATCAGTAGCTTAGTTTGGGAGTAGATGGCACTGTGTGGCCCAGGACATCTTTGGTTGGGTTATTAAAACGTTCCCATCTAAAGCGCTGGTGATTCGGAGTAATACGTTCAATCTCCAATCAGGTCGATTTAAGAAACGAATTTAATTAAGTTGTCCGAGTGGTCTGAAACACGTTTACAGTCATTATTTATGATCTAGTATTTATAGTACAAGATAAATCTTTTAGTTCTTTACAAAGTCTTGTATTGTCTTTGTATCTATTATGCCATTCTTAAGAGCAAGGGCGTATCAGACGGATAAATAACTATTTTGTTTATTTACATTAATTAACAGTTATCTTTTAATAATTAATTAATAAATATCTGCTTTTTCAAAGAGTTACATGTTTTCAACACACAACGTAATTGACCTAGACTTTGTAAGTTAATTCAATTACGGCCAATTAAAGGTCATTTTAATTATCTTCTAATTCTCTGACAGTTCAATGGCTGCGTTAGGTCAAAGGTCCTGACAGATTCCCTTACATTCTGATTGAACTTATCTTTATGGTCTTATTACCTTACCGTTATACTTTCGGGATGTACGGGAGCAACCCATCATCTTTTGGCTTCAAGCCTCACCTGCCCGGAAAGCCGACCTACCGAATAACAAACGAGGCTGGCGGCATAACCGTCACGATTGATGGAGTAGCTAAATACCACAGACCGATAACGGTGAACAACAGCGTCACCGGAGCGCGGAGCTACGCCCTGCGATCGCCAACCCGCCTGCCCAGCGATTATGGGTAAAGCCAGATGTATGACCAAAGTGGCAAACAACTGGGAAGGACTATGCTCTGGACTATGCTCTGGACTGCATTAGGCAGATGATGCAGCCTTGACATTTCATCAAGAATTACTTGTTATTACTCTTGCTTATACTCGCATAAAGAAACTTAAAGATTCTGTTTACAGCTTTTTATAAAATCAAAATAACCTAAATCGATCATCGATACTAATATTATAAATGGGAAAGTGTGTCTGTCTGTCTGTTTGGTTATCTTTCTGTCACGACAAAACGGAGCGACGAATTGACGTGATTTTTTAAGTGGGTTTAGTTGAAGGGTTAGAGAGTAATATAGGCTACTTTTTGCCCCCACCTTTAACCCCCACTTCCCTAAAATGGGGGTGGAAGTTTGTATGGAGCATTCACCCCGAATTTAACCTGAGCGAAGCCGCGGGCAAAAGCTAGTACTGACGTAAATTAAAAATTTTATACAACGGATGTTGGTCTCGTGCACACCCATCGCCTTATCTCAAACTAAGGCCACGAAGTCTCGCAATCAAAGGAGAGGTCAATCGAACCTGTTGCAGGACACAAATAGATGACTCGGCCCTTAGCAGGTTGCTTGTCGGGAGCCGCCGGTTGCCGTATCGGGATAGGCGCATGCGCAACTCCTTTACGTGTTGCCGTTTCTAAACTTTTATGGGTAAAACCTCCAGATGTTTGCCCAAAGTGGCGAACAACTGGAGAGGTTCAGCTGTGAATTGGAATAGGCTGATGATGATGAAGACCAAGTTTGCTTTTTGGAAAGGTAAGATTTATAATGATCGCTAGGTACATTCTATAGGTAAAAACAACAAAAGGTAATAGGAACCGGAGTTACATGGTTTAAATTTTAGCTCATAAAAAATACAGTCTGATAAAGGCTGTACTTTTTAATGATTTTATTTTATACTAGCAGCCCGCTCCTCGCTTCGCTTCGGATAGATCAATTATTTCAGCTAAACATTTCATACATTGTTGGTGTTTTAGGAAGGACCTCTCATATTTTCTATCAATTAATATAACCTATACACACGCTTACAATGCTAAAATTAATGGATCTCTTCCGTTTTGGATTTGGTTGGAGGCGGACGTGTTGCGAGGCGTTTTAAAATTCTGGTGAGGCGTTGCCGATGTGGAGATTTGAGCCGCGGACCTCTTGCGTGCATGCTGCGATCTTTGCCGTTAGGCCACACTAGTTGGGAGCGTTCCGGCCGAAATAAGCCTACAGCCTGCGCGAGCGGCCGTGAGTGAGTCAGAGTAGTGACTATTGCTGTCCTGTTTCCGCATCGCTGGTGCTTTCCGCGATCTGTCAAATCGTGATTCTAAACGTTTCAATTTAAGTGCGACTTAAACTCATTGGTATAATGTCGAAAACCCAACGTACGCCGCCAAAATTTCTGTCCAACCCGGACTTAACTGTGGCATCAGCTGTTGACGATAGCTATAATATTAATATGCGCAAGCGCAAACAACCGGAGGATGAAGTTACTATTCAAATGAAAAAAATGGAAGATAAACTGGATAATTTAGAGCATACCATTACCGAGACTATAACCAATTCTCTCCAGACTATATTATCTCATGAAATTGCTAAACTTACGGAATCATTAAATACTTTGAATAACACTGTTCAGACTCTGCGCTCTGATAATGTCATGTTTAAGGAATCCCTTGTGGATATGAATAACCGCATGTTGGAGATGGAAAGTTCGCTCAGTTTTGGTACTGCACGTCAGGACAACTTTGACGGGCAGTTGCAAGATATGCAAAATCAAATGAGGAAATTAGATGACCTACCTGCTGAGCTGAGTCGACTTGACAGCAAGCTAGCATCCATGGAACAGCAAGCTCGAGATTGCAATGTAGAAATTGCCAATTTACCCGACAGACGTAATGAGAACCTCACAAACATTGTTATGGGCATTGGCACAGTGGTTAAGCAACAGTTATTGGCATCCGATATTGTAGCTGTTCACCGGGTACCCCACGCAGACCAAAAAGATGCACGACCTAAGAATATTATCGTGAAATTTTCTACACGGGTTCTGCGTGATAACGTCATAGCTGCATGTCGTTCTAATAAGACATTAAACACGGAACAGTTGGGATTATCTGGATCACCACAAAAAATCTACATAAATGAGCATTTAACTATTCGAAATAAAAACTTATTTCGAGAATGTCGCAGCAAAGCCAAATTACACGAATACAAGTTTGTATGGGTCAAGCATGGTGTTATTCTTATACGCAAGACCGAATCGTCACCAGTGCTTGCCATTCGCTCTGAACAAGATCTCGCTAAGATTAAGTGAGTGTTCCCCACATACGTACTTTAAGTACTATAAGTTGTCTGTTAATGAAACGTTTATACGCCTTTTGCTAAATAATACTATTCAACCTATTAATATTAAAGTTCATCGAAAGGACTGGCCGGACCTAATGCATGTAATTGTTACCTTAATTATACGAGTAAGCAATATTTCTATGATGTTAAAATTATGTATGTATGTATTGGAAATATTTTATCACACTTGCTGTCTTATTAGATTAGTTCTTATTCTTATAAGTAATATTCCTGATAGTCTGTTACAAAATACAATAACTTAAATAATAATAATAATGCACTATCATTTTACTATCAAAATTGCCGTGGATTGAGAACTAAACTCAATACGATATATATGAACATTTTGAACCACTCCTACGACGTTATAATATTGACGGAGACATGGTTGCATGCTGATATATCAAACAATGAATTCATTGATTCCCGCTATACTGTGTATCGCAGCGATCGCAACCGTGCAGCGACTGGCCGCCGCGACGGTGTAGTGCAGTCAATGAAGCGAAAAATACGGGCTAACCTCCGAATTTTTTTACTGTGATCCGATTTGCATGAAATTTTGGAATTAGGCTCATCTTACCATTAACTTCAAAAGTGAAAATGATTTGAACTCCGCCACCACCATGGGGGTGGTTGCCACCCCTTCTCGGGGGTCAATGGTTGTTTTTTCAAAATAACCTCGGATATCGATTGAAGATCTAATTTTAAGCAAAAAAGTTTCTATAAAGTTTCTCGAAAAATCTAATACTTTTCAAGTTATTGGCAATTGAAAATTCGCAAATTTTTCACGATTTTCATCAGTTTTTTTCAAATATCTCCAAAAATATACGTTTTATCGAAAATTTTATAAGGAACGAAACTGTAGCAGGTAAAAAAATGAACAATTTGGTTTTTTACAAAGAATTCTAAGTGCAATATTAAGCTAGATATTAAAGATCAAAGCCGTTTTTTATTTTATCTGAAATTTCATCGATGTAGTCAATGCCATCTAGCAGCGAGCAAATGCATTTTATGCTTTCTAATCGAAAAGGGTTTTGTAGTGCTTGAAATAAGCTTTAAAATGAGCTTTATCAAAAGTCTTTTGCACGTAAAATAAGTGAGCTATATTGCAAATAAGCGGAGCATCGAATGTTTTTTCTTTTCAATCAATGGGTTTAAATAAGTGCCATTTCCACCAAAACTAAAATTAATCATATTCCGCCTAGAATTAACTTTATTATGAAGAGTTTTATAGATTGTATTAGTTTGGCTGCTTTAGGACACATAGTTTTCAAAAAAGTCACGATTAAGGGAGGCTGTGATTGCGCTGCCACGCGCTCTTTATACAATCATATCTCCGTCAATTTTTATTTGATAGAAAAAACAAAAAAACCAAATTGTTTGTCAGAAAAATACCTAAATTTTTTATCCCTACACTTTTATACGTATCTGTCGTCATTTTTGAGATATTATGAAAAAGGGGTGGGATTTTTAAAAATTTGAAATTCTCGATTTTTTTTCAATCGTGACTTTTTTGAAAACTATGTGTCCTAAAGCAGCCAAACTAATACAATCTATAAAACTCTTCATAATAAAGTTAATTCTAGGCGGAATATGATTAATTTTAGTTTTGGTGGAAATGGCACTTATTTAAACCCATTGATTGAAAAGAAAAAACATTCGATGCTCCGCTTATTTGCAATATAGCTCACTTATTTTACGTGCAAAAGACTTTTGATAAAGCTCATTTTAAAGCTTATTTCAAGCACTACAAAACCCTTTTCGATTAGAAAGCATAAAATGCATTTGCTCGCTGCTAGATGGCATTGACTACATCGATGAAATTTCAGATAAAATAAAAAACGGCTTTGATCTTTAATATCTAGCTTAATATTGCACTTAGAATACTTTGTAAAAAACCAAATTGTTCATTTTTTTACCTGCTACAGTTTCGTTCCTTATAAAATTTTCGATAAAACGTATATTTTTGGAGATATTTGAAAAAAACTGATGAAAATCGTGAAAAATTTGCGAATTTTCAATTGCCAATAACTTGAAAAGTATTAGATTTTTCGAGAAACTTTATAGAAACTTTTTTGCTTAAAATTAGATCTTCAATCGATATCCGAGGTTATTTTGAAAAAACAACCATTGACCCCCGAGAAGGGGTGGCAACCACCCCCATGGTGGTGGCGGAGTTCAAATCATTTTCACTTTTGAAGTTAATGGTAAGATGAACCTAATCCCAAAATTGTATGCAATTCGGTTCACAGTAAAAAAATTCGGACCTATAATGCTTCATTGACTGCACTAGTGGTGGAGTATTGATAGCGGTGTTGCGCTCACTATGTTCCGTGCCTTGTTCGACGCCGCCTGGTCTTTCAGCCTTCGAGCTTCCGTATATTATTGACCATACACTAGTGCGATTATCCGTAGGTAATAAACATTACATAATTGGATCTGTGTATATTCCTCCGCAAGTCAATAATGAGGTGTACCTAACGTATTTTGACTTTCTGAGGGAGTATATTCAGATGACGGGTGTCGATGAGTTTTATATATTCGGAGACTTCAACCTCTCTCATTTCGAATGGCAAATCGAAGATAACCAGGCAAAATTTGTGAAAGTAAAAGATCATAGGCCACCAAATACTTACTTAATAAATTTTATGTCGTTATTCAACTGTACACAAGTAAATATATTTAAGAACAATAATAACCGCATCCTAGATTTATGTATAACAAATACTACAGGTAGTATCTCTTTTCTATCGTCGGTAAGTCTGGTACCAGTGGATATGCAACACCCGCCTTTCTATGTTCTAGCCTCTTGTAATATCGTAAATGCCGAATTGAAATGTAAACCACAAACCATATATTGCTTCCACAAGTCTGACTATGAGCAAGTTAATCTTGAACTCTTAAAAATTGATTGGGAGAGCCTTTTCCTTGACTCAGATGCAGAAACTTGTGTAAATATATTCTATGAACAAATGTATACTATTGTCAGGAAGTGCATACCTTGCAAATTCATATCTAACTCACATTTTCCCGCGTGGTTTAATTCATCTCTAAAACATATCTTTAAAAATAAAAACTCAGCTTGGATTAAATGGAAAAAACATAAGAACCAAGCTGATTACCTAGTATTTTCCATGTACCGTGCAAGATTTAAAAAAGAGGCAAAGAAATGTTATGATAATTACATAAATAAAGTGGAAGATAATATTAAACGTAACATAAAGTTTTTCTGGACTTATATTAAGAATCGCAAAAATAGATGTGATATACCCAATATTGTACAATTTAATAACTTCAAAGCAAACGGCCCTGTTGATGTGTGCAATGCATTTTCCAGATTTTTCCAGTCAGTTTTTCAGCCATCGGATGTACCATGTTTGTATGATACTGCCGATATTTGTAATCTTGATGAAAAGACGGTAACTGATCATATTATAACCAATATCTCGTTAAATTATGACAGTATTATTAGAAAACTCCGTTCACTCGATATTACAAAAGGGCCTGGTGCGGATAACATCCCACCGATTTTCCTTAAAGAGACAGCCAAAACAATCTGCAAGCCCATACAAATATTATTCAATAAATGCTTACAAGAAGGCATTTGCCCAAGAATATGGAAGACTGCTAGGATCACACCAGTACATAAGGGGGGCTCGAGAGAAGATGTCACTAATTACCGGCCAATCTCGATACTACCTACTTTGGGAAAACTTCTGGAGGGGCTTGTACACGTCAACTTGTATGCTCACATACACAAAAATATCATTCCACAACAACACGGATTTGTTTTCAAGCGCTCAACTGTCTCTAACCTCTTAGTTTATGCAACTGCACTTTTTGACAATATGGATGATAATAAGCAAACAGATGCAGTATATACAGATTTTAAAAAAGCATTTGACCGCGTTGATCATAAAATCTTGCTAGACAAAATAGCCTACAACGGGATTCGCGGCAACCTTTGGAGATGGTTCAAATCGTATATATCGAATAGAACTCAAAAAGTCTCAATCAGGGGTCATGAATCAGAAATCGTTGCGGTAACATCAGGTGTCCCGCAAGGCTCAATTTTAGGACCATTATTATTTGTTATATATATTAATGACATAGGTGAATGTTTTAAACACTGTGATTTCCTTCTCTATGCAGATGACCTAAAAATATACCGTCCAATTGTTAATACATCTGATCATCTAAGCATCCAAGACGACCTTAATCGTTTGACAGCCTATTGTTACCGCAACAAGTTAGAACTTAGTATAGATAAGTGCAAAAGTATATGTTTTACAAAAAAAAAATGTATAAGCAGCTACAACTACTCTCTCTGTAACATAAACCTTGATTCTGTTCAAAGTATTAGAGACCTAGGAGTTACATTAGATGCAAAACTTACACTTGACAATCACATTGATAATATTTGTAATAAAGCCTACAAAATGTACGGTTTCGTTGTCCGGTCCAGTAATGATTTTAAATGTCCCGCTACATATATGTATTTGTTTAAGTCATTAATAAGATCTCAACTAGAATATGCTGCTTCAGTGTGGGATCCTTTTTACAATAAATACTCAGAACGTCTTGAAAGAGTGCAAAAGAAATTCTTACGATACATGTACTATAAATGTTTCCGTAGTAAGCTGTCTTACTCAAAATTGCTAAAAAAATTTAATTTATTTTCTTTAAAAACTAGAAGATTACAATTGCAGGTAAAACTTTTGTATGACTTATGTAATAACGCATATGATTGTATTGATATAATCAATAAGTTGTGTTACAATGTGCCAGTCAGATCACATAACAGAGCCTGCCGGAGACCTAAATTATTTACTATGTCAAAAACACGAACTAATGCTGGAAAACGCTCACCACTGTATCGTCTGACAGACACCTTTAATGCACACTTCGTTACACTAGATATATTTGCCAATAATTCCAATTCCTTTAAAAAATGCGTCACGCAAATGTTACGTGAAGTCAACACTACGCAAAACACATAAGGATGATATTAGTCGCACTTTAGTATAGGACATGCCTTAATTAAATCCTAAAAAATAGAAAAATCTCTATACCAATATGTGGTTAACGGTGTTGGTTTCATAATTATTCATCTGAAATTGTATTATTGTTCTTAACTTAATTCTGATTGTGAAACCGTTTGTTGACCCCAATAAAGAGAAAAAAAAAAAAAAAAAATGGATGCTAGAAACAAAATGAAGATATATTCGATTCAAAGGCTGAGAAATCTGAACATGGTTTGACACATAACAAACGCAATACGTGATGCAGTACGTTTGTTTATATTGCACCAAATTAATGCTAGGAGCATTCTCCCGTTAACCCCAGGGTCATGTAGATGTACATCATGTTGGCCTCTGGTTGGATTTGAAGCCATGCCCTTTAGTCCAGGAACCACCCTGGTCTTAGCTCAGATTCAAATTAAATGTAAGTTCAGATGAATACTATATCTAGCGATGTCTCACTGAACACCGATTGTTTGTTTACTACATTGATCCTACCGGAGCTAACCCTTGAGTCATGCAGACGTCATCATGGTGGCCTCTGGTTGGGTTTTAAGCGATGGCCCTTTTTTCAGGAACCACCTGCTCTTAGCTAAGGTTTGCTTAACTATTAGTTCAGATGAATAATATGTCTAGCGACGTCTTCTAAACACTGATGACTTTAAGAGAGGTAGGGCATAGCGAATCTTCGCTCGAATTGAGCTGCCCGTCCGGGGAAGGACCTCCACCCTATAGAATACCGCAGTCAAATGACCTCCGGCTTGTGTTTCTGCCGGTGTACTCACCGGCAGAAACACAAACAAAGTAGGGTTTCCGGAACTCGTGGGGGGTTTGGGTTGGGCCAGCATGGCAGTGGCAACTGACAGGTAACTGACCAGTTACTTGACGTAAACTCAAAACCTAGGGCATTTTTCATCTTAGTAACTACATTAAATCACCTTGAAAACTATTTAGCGATAATGATGCCGACCAAAGAGCAATACCTACTTTAATAGCGCTATTTTCTTCCGACATGCGTAATTCATCATCATAAGCCTATTATAGTCCACTACTGGACATAGATCTCCACAATCGCCACGTTGGGCAGGCGGGTTGGCGATCGCAGAGCGTAGCTTCACGCTCGGGTGACGCTGCTGCCCGTCATCGGTCTGTGATATTTAGCTACGCCTTCATCTGTGACGGTTATACCGCCCAGAGTCGGCTGCCAGCGCTTTGTTTGTTATTCGGCAGGATGCATCACGGGCAGGTGAGGTTTGGAGCGAAAAGATGATAGGCCGATCCCTCACATCGAACCGTGCGTCGAACACAAATTCACATCCCCTACCCCATCCGTAATTAAAACTATTTTATTAGGCTAAAATACATACATACTATTACATAGTATAGGGTACAGAAATTATAACATCAGATTAGAAAAGAAAAATATTTATTATGCATGCACAGATCGCAGTTTTCATTCTGTGAGCCTTCCTAAACCTTGAAAGAATGCATTCATATTTTTTGGGTTCTTAGAGCTTCATGTCACTATGATTCAGGATGCCTTGTTCACGGATTATGCTAGACCTGTTCGACTGTGCACTATTCCTAAATGTTGTCCCGATTTGTTGCTAAATGAGGAGCCTCCAAGCTGATAGCAGCATTGATGCAGGAAACACCGGTGCTGGTGTGTTTTCAAGTTGGTCGTATTTTTAGCTATAGCAATTTGCATATAGTATTTTCCGAAGATTTTTATCCTGAAAGTAAGCCGACGGTTCACAAATATTTATATCACTGTTTGTTGTGAATTTCCGATAATTCCGTATTTACTTCGATGTCAGTACCTTGTCATGTCCAAATGACAATTTCTTTGACAAATTCAAAAAATGACAGTATCTATGGTCATTTCAAAAAGTATGTAACATATTTTGCCGAAATCGTAAATTCTAAAATGTAAGATGCCCTTGTAATCTATAGCCTGTGTGTAAATCTGATGCATAAATAACATTCTTGTAAAGTTTTATCAAAATTCTTTCTGTAGTTTTTACGTGAAAGTACGATTTCATATTAGAATTTATTTATTTAGATGTCATAACAGTTTCGGTTGCTATGGGAACGTTGTGAAGAGACGTCAGTATGTAAGATCTTTTCTTTTTTTGTAGATTAAAATCTTTTTGGTAAATTTGGGTTACATTTTTGGAGTTTTAGCACGGATCCCTAACTTTTTTCAAAATATAATATAGCCTATGTTCAGCGCATATACTGTAGCTATCCGACGGTGAAAGAATTATTCAAATCGGTCCAGTAGTTTCGGAGCCTATTCGTATCAAACAAACAAACAAACAAACAAACAAACAAACAATCAAATCTTTCCTCTTTATAATATTAGTTTAGATGACAGAAAATGGGTTTGAAGGTCACCTGATCACTTCAGCCCAAAGACGTGTAACAAAGTCATAGATAACATCGCAAAAATGCTGCCCAAGTATTTCGAACTACATAGCTCCATAAAACTGAATTTATCGTTCGATCCAGAGCTCTTTTAACGACGAGTGTAAAAGGTAACACAACGGCTTTACTCTTCGCGACCTTCCGTTGTGCTTGTATAAACATTTTGTGCTACCATAGTGTAAAAATTCTAGAGTCCCGTGTCCAGGACGGAACTCTATGATGACTTCGCTGTCAGGCCATCCGTCACCAGATTATCAAGAACCGTGATAGCAAGACAGTTGAAATTTTCACAAATTTTCAATTTTTGTGGTGCCGCTATAACAACAAGTATTTAAAACAAAATTAATTACAACAAATTACATAAAACATCGGGCGATCCGAAAGGCGTAGCTCCTCCCACCAGTGACGCTACTGCCCGTCATCGTCCTGTAGTTTGTAGCTACGCCTTCAATTGTGATGGTTATACCGCCACGATTAAGTTGCCAGAACCTTTTTTGTTATTCGACAGGATGCACCACGGGCAGACGAGGGTGGCTTGGAGCAAAAAGATGATAAGTCGCTCCCTTACATCCTTTACTTCTACTTAACCTATATTTTTAGAGTCAACGAACTCCAAATCCCACGATTAAATAAATACCGCACTAAAAAAACTTAAACGTAATTATCATTTACGCAATGTCTATGGGTGAATCTGCTTTCGTCTCTCCTGACACCATTTATAAATACATTTAGACAGCTGACGTGTTTGTATAGAAGCGACCTACTTGCAGTTAAAATGATGACCAGTTTACTGTAACCCCAGGTTTCGTTGAACTTGTACAATGATAGTAGTTCAATTTATATTTGACAGTTAACTGAAATTACCAGCGTAGAAAGAGCTGGAGCGTGTAAGTAAATCGATAGTGTGGGAAGATCAAATAAGGTTGGTTGCTGACTGTGTACATTTCGTATAAGACAATATACCGGTTATCAAAATTTTACCGTACAAATATGTACAAAGCGTTTGTGTCAAATGTGACATTCTTATCAACTCAGTTGTGTCCTATTTGTGAATTTGTTTGCTGACACGGAACTTGATGTTTAAGTATGTAATGGGTTAATTAATGTGATATGTCCTAGATTCTTCCGCTAATTTTTAGGGCAATTATTTAATTTGAGTGGAAAACTCTACCAAGTTTCCAAAGAAGAATGTTTTGATTGGTTTTGCGAAGAACATGCAAAGAACATGAACACAACAGTTTATAAGTTATCAACAATGTTGTAACCCAAGCTTAGCGTTTATGATTTCCATAGAACTTTTATTTCATCATCATCATCAGCCTATTGCAGTCCACAGCTGGACATGGGCCTCTCCAGTTGTTCGCCACTTAGGGCAAACATCTGGAGGATATACCACGTTGGGCAGGCTGGTTGGCGATCGCAGGGCGTAGTTTCTCGCTCCGGTGACGCTGCTGCCCGTCAGCGGTCTGTGGTGTTTAGCTACGCCTTCAATTTGATGGTTATACTTGCCAGCGCCTCATATGTCGTTCGGCAGGATGCAACACGGGCAGGTGAGGTTAGCTTGGAGCGAAAAGATGATAGGCCGCTCCCTTACATGTTGGGTAAACATCCGGAGTCATCAACATCTTTCACACGCCAATTTTATTTATTAGTTTTTTCCTCTTTTCCAACCCAACAGATAGTCACTCCTTACGCACCTAATCGTTACTACGGATCATGTATCTTTGATGAGTTTGCTTTGATAAGTGAATCGTAAAAAAAATATGGACTAGTTTGCGGGACTGAGAGTGAGCGAGACGGAAAATACGAGTTGACTAGAATGCAACGCTAGCTTTATGGTCGGGCGATGCTCACCCGAGCGATCACTATGGCTGTGCGATTTGTTCACACTGATGAACATGGCTGTTTAGGCCAGGGCACGCATCGACCGTCCTAATAATAAGTTAGTATATTTTTCACAATCACAAGGTATTGTATGGTATAAAGTTTGTGGTGTAGCTTGCTTGGTATAATGGCTAATGGTTTTCTTATATGTAAATAGGTGGAGCTTAACACCAACTCGCCTGATGTACAAAAACCGATTCATTCTCGCTTTGATTGAAGATTATATCTATCGGGGAACAAGGATTCTGGCAGAGTTCCATAGCTCAGCTCTTCGGAATATGAATGTAGAAGGTAGGATCATGAAATGGACACAGAGGGAAATAAATACTCCCAAAAGTGGTAACGACGGGGGAGTGGTCCAAAAGTCATTCAATTGGTGTGGCATAATTTTGTGGCTGGCCCCTAAGCCGGCGAGTTTTGATGAAATTTGATAAATATTGGGAACTGATATTCCCAAGACTTCAAGAAATGGATACTTAAATAGAGATACTTAATTTTTCTAACACATCATCATCAGCCTGCAAACGTCCACTGCTGGACATAAGCCTCCCAATGACAATTGTCATTTAAGGGGATGCCTTAGTCACGCTTGGGCGGGTTGTTCACCACAGTCGGTTTTATTGGTACCAGATAAACGCTGCTTTCTAACAAAACTGTAGTCAAGTCAGCAACCCTTTTTGCCGCATTCCTATCACATTATCACACACCATTAGCCATAATTGAAACATGAGAACAGCTCCCGGCCCCTTGACGCGTTGTCACAACAGCTTACCGCCGCCTGCGCATGTCGGCTCGCACGGATCATAGATAAACAGACGGTCTAGTCCAGGGATACGGATTCTGTAAGGCTTTTTTCTTGTTATCCTTTTTATTTATGTTTTTTTTATTCATCATGGGTTTGCGCTTGGCCACAATTCACCTGGTGTTAAGTGATATTGAAGCCTACGATGGAGCACGCTTACCCAGAAAATATCGATTCACTCTCGCTTTGAACAACTCAAGATTATATGTCTCCGGAAACAAAGAGTCCGGCAAGGAATTCCATAGTTTGGCCGTTCTCACCAAGAAAGTAGAGGCAAACAGCACCGTGCGATTCATTGGCCTGCACCATAAAACTGTGCAACTTAATGCAGCCTAAATTAACAGCCTATATCAGTCCACTGCTGGACAAAGGCCTCTCCCAATGCTCGCCACCTTGTTCGATCTTGGGCTTCTCGCATCCAGCACTTGCCAGCCGTCCTGCGCAAATCGTCACTCCACCTGACCTGGGCGTCCTTCACTACGTTTGCTGAGACGCGGTCTCCACTCCAGAACTCGTTTACCACAACGGTTATAGGTTCTGCGGCTGATGTGGCCAGCCCACTGCCACTTCAGGTTACTGATCCGGTGAGCTATGTCGGTGACTTTGGTTCTCTGACGGACCACTTCAATTCGGATCCGAGCTCGCTCAGCGACAATTTAATTTGTAGACTAGCCGTACCGTGTGTGTCTACGTTTCGGCTTCGATCCTATCTGGTGGTAAGTAATCTTCTTCATCTCTAACTTCACGCTAAGTCCCATGCATCGAGAGGCGTCACTGGGCATATTCAGCATCTCTGCCAAACCCTGCAGCGACTCCACCATTATGATTGTCATCGATGAATCGGAAATGAGAGATGTACCTACTCGCCGTTGATGTTAATGCCGTGTCCTTTCCAGAATAGGGTCTTAAAAATATCCTCCAGTGCGTTCGTGAATAGCTTGGGGGATATGACATCCCCTTGCCTCACTCCACGACGCAAACATTACTATTCGCATCGAAAATAAAACAAACCTCAACTTTCCTGAGAAATCTTTCCGAACACTAAAATGTTTGCCAAATATTTTCATGTGACGATGGGATCTCAATCTTAATTATCATAATTGATTACTTTTAACAAAGCATCTGCCGATAAAGTCGAGATGAACTTGCAGGTTAGCTTTGCAGCTCTGCTAAAAGATCTGCTTAATCTGTTCAATGGCAACATATTTCAAGCAGGAATCATTTATGTCTCGTATAACCCTTCTGTACCGTACATTTTTTCCCTATTTTGTTTGATGTTTCCAGTTTCGCCGTAATGTGTACAGCACACACATATTATCGAAAGCAGTAACTTATGCTCATGCAAATGTTGAGCAATTATAGTATCTCGTTTGCAGACTAATTTCTGTAATAGCATCATTTAGATGATTATTGTAATTCAGTTTTTATGACATAATTACTAAATTAGGTTTAGATTTAGCGCAATATCCACCTCCTTTGCGTGAGCAGATCGGTGCCACACCGGGCAAGCAAACTCACCCGCCGAGAAAGACAGCGCAAGACCCGTCGTACGAAGCACATCCGGATCCGCTCCCCATGTAGTAGAAGTGAGCCGACGAAGCAGATTATTCCGCGAGCTGACCTTGTGTTTAAGAGCTTGGCAGTGAGGTTTATAGGTAAGGGACCTATCCAACTTTAAGCCCAAGTAGCGCGGATGAGGGCAGTGCTCAATGTTAACGCCCCGCCAAGACAACTTAAGAGGCCGGTAAGATTCTCTGTTGCGAAGATGGAAAGCGCAAGACTGTGTTTTAGTGGGGTTAGGCCTAAGCGCATTAGCATCGTAGTACGAGTCCAGACTTTCCAGAGCTTCTATCAGTTGTTTTTCTACCTCCTCGAAAGTTGCAGACTGGGCAGCCAAGGCAAGGTCATCATATTGCGCTAAATGAGACGTGTCGCATCATCACGGGCTGCTTAAAACCGACTCCGCTGAACAAGCTATACCCGTTGGCAGGAATAGCGCCTCCTAACGTGCGCCGGGAAATCGCTTGCGCCGTGGAGAAGCATAAGCAGGAGACCGACGACAGGCACCCCCTTTATAACCACCAGCTATCTAGGGGCAGACTGAAGAGCCGTAAAAGCTTCCTGAGGTGTACTGAGGCTATTGGAACGCAACCCACACATGCAAGAGTCAGCCTTTGGTCGGCTAAAGTCCCGCCGCCGACCAATTATGTCGCACCGGCTGAGCACCTGCCGCCAGGTCACAGGGAACCTTGGCCAGTGTGGAAGTCGCTGAATCGACTTCGGTCAGGTGTTGGTCGATGTCGGGATAACATGACCAAATGGGGGCTGAAGGAGGGGTCACAGAGTGGATGCGATTGCGGCTCGCCCTCTCAAACTATGTCTCACCTAATCACCTGCCCATTGTGCCCCGCCACCTGCACTATGGAGGATCTCTACCAGGCAACTGACAGTGGTGTATCGGTTGCTAGGTTTTGGTCGGGACATGTGTGATCTTGTTTAGAGCTAGGTTCATTGACACGAAAAGAAGAAGAAGAGGTTTAGATTGGTACATTGCGACGTTTATGGGCATTAAATATACTGCGCCTCATCTGATCTTTGAATTTTAGCTAGTGTTTGGTAAAGATTTTCAAGACTTCAGATAAAATTGTTGAGTCCGCGCAAATTTCACGGCAAGCTTCTTTAGACAAATTAAAATCTATTCCTACTCATCCTATTTCCAGAAATTGTATATGAGAGAAATTTTTTGAGGCTTCTGTGAAAGCTTTCTATCAGAAGTTATGAAACCAATGCTCTGTGTCATTATTATACTTCCTTTGTCAACGAGATAAAATGTCTTGTCATGAAACGCCAGAGATTTTTTTTTTTCTGAAAGCAAAAATCTGCAATGCGGATTGCTTTGTCATTGGCGTTCAATAAATCGTCAGGTCTCAGGTGTCCGGCCACGAATTGGAGCAGGTGGGCCATGGTTTGAGAGGTATAACGTTTTATTGGTTCATAATGTTCTTAGGGATTTAAAATCCCTACTTGAACAGATAAATTTAACGCCGGACTAGATACAGTAATTAATTTTATTAAATTTTAATTACCTTTTGACCACTATGCGCCTAAACTTTTTTGGTTTTATTACACTCGTTGGTTTTATTTTCTATTTTATCTTGACAGATGGAAGTCTTCCACAGTGCGTTTTGCGCGCAATTTTCTGCCTCGTGCAGCTGCTCTTTGGAATCAGCTTCCGGCTGCAATTTTCCCGAATGGATACGACCTAGGGACCTTCAAGACGCTTCTTGAAGGTCCTAGCGAGCCTACAGAGCCTACAGATTTCTCAAGGGCCGGCAACGCCTGTGACTCCCCTGGTGTTGCGGTGTCTATGGGCTGAAGTGATCACTTACCATCAGGTGACCTTCAGGCCCGTTTGCCCACTCGGTCATAAAAAAAAAATTATAGTCATCGGCCAGTGGTATTTAGCTACGCCTTCCGTCGTAATGGTTATACCGCCCACCAGTCGGTTGCCTCCCTCGTTTGTTATTCAGCAGTAGGTACACCAGGGGCAGGTGAGGGTGGCTAGGAGCGAAAAAATCCCTTCATCCCTTAAAATTATAGCCATATAAATAACCCAAGACATGCCACGCTAGGCCACACAGCGCCACCTAGCCCCAAACTAAGCCGAAGCTTGTACTATGGGTACTAAACAACTGATAAACTTACTTGGATACATTTTTTTTTTTGTAAATAAATACATATTATACATAGGAAACACCCAGACCAATACAAACAGACATGTTCAATGAACACAAATGTTTGTACTGTGCGGGAATCGAACCCACGACCCTTGGCTCAGAGGGCAGAGGTCACTACCAAATGAGCCACCGAGCCTGTCATATCTTACTGTCCTACCCACCTTACACTGTACCACAGCGAGTTAATAATCACATAAAGCTACGAGTATCGTGTTTTTTTACGTTTTACTACGCGTGGCGCCATGGCGACCGGTTGTTTTTTTCAACACATGAACTTGTTTTTACATACAGGTTAAATTAAAAAGGCAATTTGCCATGCGGAAGTTCGACAGGGTCTTCACTGGCTTGATGAATGAGCCGTGTTTTATATTTACAATGTTATAAAACATGAATGTTTATTGCTGTGACACTGCCCGTGGAAGGTGTCATTTCGTACGTTTTTATGACAACGATGTTTGGACATTGTTTTAAGTTATGGGTATTTTTACCGTTTGGATGTAAGGGAGCGATCCACCATCTTTTTGCTCCAAGCCACCCTCACCTGGTGAAGCTTCCTGCTGATAAAAGACGAGGCTCTAGCAATCGACTGGTGGCGGTATAGCTATGACAATTGATGGCGCACTAAATACTACAGGCCGATGAAGGGCAGCAGCGTCATCGAAGCGAGAAGCTACGCCCGGACCAGGGAAGACCAGTAACCAGTAGATGCTGCCTGCCCCATGCCTTGGCCCCTTGACACCGCCCCCATAGGCGCATGACGGAGGGACCGGAGTTATAGTGGGTATTCCCTGCCATTTTGGCGGGGTGAGTCCCACATACCCCGTAGCTCCCCCGGGTGACGGGGATGCTTAAACGCATTTCTCCGGTGTAAAGAAAAAAAGGGGAGACCAGTAAGAGAAGCTTCTATAAACAAAGCGTGCCCCTACGGGCATCAAGCTCACATGTCAAATAATTTCACCGAGTGGCCGAACGATCGCGGGTGCATCGCGTCACGTCGCATTGTCCATGATTTTATTACACAAACCTGCGTACGTGTTGCGCACAGGGCCGTATCAAGGAAATGGCGGGTCTCACCAAAAATAACACTATTTGAACTAACTAAATCTATATAACTTTCACTCTAAGGTAGGTCTGAAAGAGATAGTGAAAAGATACTAGGGACTTGCGCGTGCATTATCTTAAAACGTCCTTAAATGTCGTCTATTTTGTTTCCAAAACATGCCACACTGGGCCTCACAGCGGCATAGTCCCAGACTAAGCCGAAGCTTTTAACTATGAATACTGGACTTAAGATAAACTTACTTAGATACGTTTTTTTTTAATTTATTTCACTAATATAAGGTACTCGAAAAGTATGCAATTTATGTATTTGTGTATGATTTTATTGTTATTTTGAGTAAGAGAATTGTAGTCTTAAAGTTATGGGAATTAAACACACTTTAACACACTTTTAAAACAAACGCTCCTAACATTACAATATTAATATGGAGAGTGTATCCAAAAATGAGATCAATGAGACGCTTCCAGACGCGTAACCATTCCAGTTGGTGCCGACTGAAATACACAGAGGGTTTAGAGGTGTGAGTGTTCCGCACATGGTGACAGTGCCCAATATACATTCCCGGACATACATCTCAAACTGATAGATGAAATTGCCTTGATAGAATTTAGTTGTTCTCTCATAGTACAAGGTAAATATAAAATATGACGCCATTTTAATTGGTGTGTCCCGCTACTTTATTTATTGCATTTTTTTATATTCGAATGGGGTAGCGCTTGACCCCAACTCGCCTGATCTTAAGCGATGCTAGAGTCTAAGGTGGAGCGCGCTCACCCAACAAAACACTTCACACACTCTCTCACAAACAAAAACACACTCTCCTTGAAAATCTGAAGATTATATCTCTCAGGGAACACGGACTCCGGCAAAGTAAAAGTAAAAATTGTTTATTACCAAGAAAAACACAGTACAAATTACAGTAATGCTTATGATAGCCACACTAGGCAATGCCTGTCTCGTGGCAATCATAATCTGTACACAGCACCACGAAATACAACAGCGGCGTTTCATAAGAGTTCCATAGCTTAGCCGTTCGCACTGTGAATGCATTTATATTTAATTTATTGTGTTTTCTTGCCCCCGCCAGCCCTCAGTGCCTCCGCGTGTTTGTATGTGCACTTGCATTATCTCACGCATCACGTTTCTGTCATACAATATTCTGCGGTTGGAAGTTAACGGCTGATAGCGGCTAACGGGTCGCCTTATGATACAGTTTCCCAGTATCGGGGGTGAATAGGAAAAAGTTGGATCTAGTAGATATAGCTGGGATTGCTGCTTTCTGAGAATGTAGGTGTATTTATTGGGAAAGGACGGTGAGGGAACAAAAAGTAGCAGAAGTTCGATTTTGAAATTGATTGCTGATTACGAAACATAAGATCTTAGCAAATCCTTAATTTATTTATCTAAATATATGTACCTAAATAAAAGGAGAAACTGACTGACTGGCTGAAATATCAACGCACAGCCTAAACGGCTTAACGTAAGGACTTGAAATTGGGAAAGGACGTAGCTTAGGCACCTTAAAGGTGCACTAAGAAAGGAATTCCCGAAATTCCCATGGGAACGGGAGATAGCGGGAAAAAATTGTATTGAACCAGTGCGAAGCCGGGGCGGGTCGCTAGTTTTCTTATATAGGAGTACCTAAGGAGTGTGAGTGTGTGCCAAAATTTTTGAGAAGCACTTCATCATCATCATTATCAGCATATCGCAGTCCACTGCTAGACATATGCCTCTCCAGTTGTTCGCCACTTTGGGCAAACACCTGGAGACTTTACCCATAATAATCGCCACACCTGGGCAGGCGGTTTGGCGTTGGCAGAGCGTAGCTCCTCGGTCCGGTGACGCTGCTGCTCAATCGTAATGGTTATAATGGCTTTTTAAGTTTTTGGTAAAAAAAAATGTTGTATGAATTTACAGTCATTCACATTAAACCTTAATCTTATTTCCGATTCCTTGATATCAAATTGCAAACACGTTTTCATTGCAATAAATTCACCATTTACTGCATACAGTAACTTGGCCTTACAATTCCGAATCCCTTGCTTATAACACCAACTCATGGGATTATAACCGGAGCTGCAAAGATACAGATTAACAGATTCCGTTTGCGACTTCAGACACCTCTATACGGCTTAATGTCTTAATCTTGATTTCTGATAATAAATAAACACTAAATATATCGTACCATACGGCTGTGGAATTCTCTGCCCCAACGGGCAATCTTTATATCAAATTTAACATCAATTATATATTTTTCTATATGAACACGTCAAATTGACTGTTCTTTTTTGTAGTAGCACGACATAATGGCTTCCCTACGCCTGATTGAAAGAGAAGCCCAAGTCGCTGTGACAATGGGCAAGTAACTAATCAGTTGCCACCACCATGTCGCCCTAACCCTAACCTCCTAGGAGACCCCTACTCACCGACAGAAACACGACATCCTGGATCAGGGACTGCTAATGGCATTTGTGCTTACCTGTAATTAAAAATAATTGTATTAGAACTCAATACATTTTTAACGTTTAGGACCAAATTGTATTTAAGAATCACCTATAAACTATTGAAACAAAGATTGAGATTTTTTTTTTTATAGTGGCTCGACAATATGGCTTCCATACGCCTGATGGAAAGCGAAAGAGAAGCCCAAGTCACTGTGACAACGGGCAAGTAACTTCTCAGTTGCCACCGCCATGCCGGCCCAACCCTAACCCCCCACGACCACGAATGCTGCGCCGCTCTCTTGAGGCCACCAAATTGTTCTGGTGGCCTCAAGAGAGCGGCGCAGCGGCGGATGATTCGGTTACGATTCCCGTTCGGACAAAATTAGCAAAAAGAGCTATTCTAAATTGCCTCTGGTCATTATCTGGTTTTTTCATCATTTAATTACAATGGAAAACCTTAGTCTGACACCAGGGGATCAGTCAAACATGCTGGCTCTCAAAGGTGTTTCGTTACACTTCGTTTAAAGCGACGCGAAGTACCTGTATTATATCATAGGAAGATGGGATGTAAGGAAACTAAGGGAACAGCCTATCATCATCTTTTCGCTCTAAGCCAACCTCACCTGCCCGTGGGGCATCCTGCCGAATAACAAACGAGGCGCTGGCAACCGACTGGTGGCTGGTTATACCCATCACAATTAAAGGCCGCCCTGCGTTCGTCAACCCGCCTGCCCATCGTGGCGATTATGGGTATATCCTCCAGATGTTTGCCCTAAGTGGAGATGCTTGTGTCCAGCAGTGGACTGCAATAGGCTGATGATGTCGAGAAAAATGGGAACTGACCTGACTGACCTAGACCTCTTTACGGTACGGCGCTGGTTGGAAATGGTTAAAGTTTTGAGTACGCGATAGAGTATTTATCTACCGTGAAACGGTGGCAATGTTCTCTTACAAAATCAACAGCAACACACTTCCATCAAACATTTCTAGGAAATAAACGTAATTTAGTTTTATCACCAAAATCGCCGACGCTTATATTTCGACGCGTACCGCGTTTCCACGAATACTTTCTCATAACACGTCAGCTATCATCCGAGCAGATTTGTCTGTATGTACAATATGTTTGGGACAATAAAATTGTTGGACACACCTGTTTATGAAGTGAGTAAAAGTTGGTTATAAGTTTTATTGCGTTTTACAGGTAAGATGTCATGTGACATGTGAGTGCATGATTTCTTTGGTCACATTGTCAGAAAAGATGGAAATAACCCAGAACAGCTAATGGCCGCTGGAAAAGTAGAAGGAAAACGCTCAAGAGGCCGCAGCCCGATGAAATGGACTGACGAAACCCGCCTTGCGCTAGACGCCAGGTTTCAGAACGCTCTCCACATCGCAAAAGAGAGGTAGGGCATAGCGAATCTTCGCTCGTATTGAGCTGCCCGTCCGGGTACTTGATTAAGGGATTTAAGAGATTTTTTTTTATAGTGGCTCGACATAGTGGCTTCCCTACGCCTGATGGAAAGCGAAAGAGAAGCCCAAGCCGCTGTGACAACTGGCAAGTAACTGGTCAGTTACCTGTCAGTTGCCATCGCCATGGCCGGCCCAACCCTAACGCCCCCATGAGCTCCGGAAACCCTACTCACCGGCAGAAACACGACCCAGAGGTCATTTGGATGGAGATCATTTGAGGGTGGAGGTCCTTCCCCGGACGGGCGGCTCAATTCAAGCGAAGATTCGCTATGCCCTACCTCTCTTAAATATGATAGGTCGCTCCCTTACATCCCATATTGATATCCCTCATGTAAAATGTAGCCAAGACGAGAGCGAGACTACATTGCGTGCACTGTCGAAAAGTTATCAGATGTCATGTCAGAGCCAAGCTTATCACAACTCTAAACGCCTCCAAATCTACAAGCATCTTGCTTCCCAATTACTAACTTTTTTTAAAGAAGGAAATGCATTAGGCACCTTCATGCCGTCTCCGGAGGGAGGCGACATGGTGTGTGGGACTCACACCTCCCAAAATGGGAGGGCATACCCACTAAACCCCCCTGTGTCACCAGTGGGTAGTAAGTTGCAGGGATACGGGTAGCGCCGAAGCATACGGCCACATCCCTGCCTGCCCTGGCCAGCCGCAGATGACAAGCGGCTGGCACTCCTGGGGCTCTACTACAGAAAACGAAAACGATCGTTCGTTGAACGGATCGCGTATTTTTGCCCCATAAATCCCTCTCATTTGTCCAACGAACGATCGTTTTCGTTTTCTGTAGTAGGGTCCCTGGTCCGTGGAGGGCAAATATCAATTACTGACTTAACTAACATCTTTGCCAAACTATGTAGATGTTATGATCGGGTCAATGTAAGAGATGTTGTATAAATATTTATTTATTTACCATAGCTTCGTAATGACTGCATTCTATCTCGTGTTAAGCAGACTATGAAGAGATTCACATCTTGCAATAAGCGATTACGATCGCACACTATGACGGCCGCATAAATGCCGCTTCACGCCCCGTTTAAGAAACCTACGGCTAAAGGAAGATGGTAACATTAACAGGAAGAGAGTCGTAATCTAGTGTAAAGGAACGATAATGCATGTTAAAATTAATTACTTGCACACTGATTGGTTGCATAGGCAAAACTTAGGAAGAAATGAGATTACTATTATTTTATGTTACTCTAGTATGTACAAAGAGAGTCTCTTTAGAAGATTAAATTTCTTCTACTTGATGGTTGTCTGAACGAAAAGACCGCCTTAATTGTACGATAAAATGGATTTGTTACATTTTGATGGGATGTAAGGGAGCGACCTATCACCTTTTCGCTCCAAGCCATCCTCACCTGCCCGTGGTGCATCCTGCCGAACAACAAACGAGGCTCTGGCAAACCGACTGGTGGCGGTAAATCCATCACGATAGAAGGCGTAGCTAAATACTACAGGCCGATGACGGGCAGCAGCGTCACCGGAGCAAGAAGCTACGCCCTGCGATCGCCAACCCGCCTGCCAAGCGTGGCGATTATGGGTATATCCTCCAAAAGTTTGCCCTAGGTGGCGAACAACTGGAGAGGCCTATGTCCAGCAGTGGACTGCAATAGGCTGATGATGATGATGATGATGATGATGATGTAAATCTTTGCATGTTTGTGTAATAAAGCATTTATCACGCATTTATCAAGCATTTAGCAAGAGTATCTAGCTCGTTGTAAAAAGTTAAGCCAGAGCTTTTGTTTTGTTTTTTAATAACATCGGACAACATCACATACATTGCTCCGATCCCAAAGTAAGTAGCTTGAGCATTTGTGTTATGGGTATCAGAACAACGAAGGTACCACAAATTTATATGTACTTAATTAAATACAAATACAAACATCAGACACGGAACAAACACAAATGTTTATCACCAGACCGAGCTGGTATCGAGTAATTTCTACACAGAAAAACACAGTAACCAATTTTCGGAAGCCGATCTACATAGTACTAAAATCGCAAGCTATGTGCAATTTCTTATGTCTTCGAGGTAAAGTATGCAATAACTAGAAATACCACACCTGTTTTACTTGATTAAAATGTAGGCAAATAGAGTGACATAAAAAGTTGCCCAGTAACCGAAGAATAACGGGATAGGCATAGATTAGAACCACATTAGCAGTTGGAAGTTATCTGATGAAAGCCACCGGGCTGTTTTATAAAGTAGCAATAAAATTGATTTCGCTAAGATAAGAGAGAATGTTGACCAAGGCTGTTGATTGATTGATTGATTGAAGGTAAGAGAGACTAGTACTAACGTCAAATTGGATTTTCAACTGCTGCTCTGCTTTCGAATACATAAAGAATAAGAGAGGTAGCGCAAAGCGAATCAAAATCTTGTCTCTCTATCACTGCTTCATTGTTTACCAAATTTCTAATGTTTAAAGAACTAAATATAGATAACCTCGTCATTTCGATTAATTCAAATCGTTTAAAACACATTTGCATTCATTAAATACCTACCAAAGTGCCAGATTGAAGTTAAAGTAACGTTCCCATAAATTTAACAGCAGAATTTACCTACAATCTTACCGAACCTCCCTTTTTAGGTAGGGCAATTAAATATATAGGTTTACACGAGTTTACAGCTAACCAAAACCACTCGTTTACTTCCCGTATCTGTAACTCGAGTCTATAATTACCTGCAACAAGGATTCGTTTATTTTCAGCAATTCACAAGACACTGTACAGTTTTATTGACAAAGAAATTACTCAGTTAATGCACTGAACGTATGCAGCCATGCACCTAGATAGGCGGCAATAAAACAAGGATTTTAAAATAGTGTTGCGCTACAATGATCGATAGAACGTCGATGTTTTGGAAGTTCACGATGACGCGTTGTAAATGACATAAGAATCAGGTCGAAGAAGTGATGGATGAAGAACAGAATGCCAATAGAGATCACTAGGAAATTGAGGGAGATTTTTAAGACTTACCGCACACTCTTAGCCTCAGCGGTATCTTTCAGGGTTCAGACCATCACGTTTTTTAATTTCTGAGCAACTCAGCTGCTACTTAGAATTCATAACTATGATTTAATACCTTAGTCGTAATTATGTTATATGTCTTGGTTTTAACATCAAAACCTTTAAGTTAACAGAGCGCTTAATAAGAAGTTACCAAATTTCGGAGTATTTTCAACACTTCACAACTCATCCTAGCCGTAAGCCGGTTTATCTCTGTGCAAGCCTTATTTGTATTAAAGTCTTCCAGTTGTATGTGCTGTTACTTATCTCAATACCTTCGTGACAGACCAAAACTTAAGTAGTGAACTTCAGAGAAGGCCTACAGATGTGAATCAAAACTATCGACATCGAATCTACAGAGACACAACACTATTAAAACGGGCAATGAATCTGACTCAATCATTCTTTTAACAGCGAGACACCAGCCCCGGGATGGTACAGGTCGTAAAAGTTTTATAGTATTCGCGCCTTTCACCCTGTACTATAGTTTTTTCTAGCCCATTCTGTTATACGAATACGGTAGAAAGAATATGTACCTATTTTGAAGTAAATTTCACGGAAACGTAGTTTTGTTTCGTAGATATAAATAAATATCAGACAACATCACATACATTGCTCCGATCCCAAAGTAAGTAGCTTAAGCACTTGTGTTATGGGTATCAGAACAACGAAGGTATCACAGATAAATACTTAAATACAAATATTAACACCCAGACACGGAACAAACACAAGTGTTCATCACACGAATGTTTGTCCCGGGTGGGAATCGAACCCACGACTCTCGGATCAGAAGGCAGGGGTCACTACCAATTGAGCCACCAATCCTGTCAAAAGATATATTTATTGAAACTTTATTGCGATGCGAGAAGCCCATGATCGATCAAAAAATTATCTATGATTCGTGAATAGATTTGCAACAACAATTTACCTACAGCAAGAAGAGAACAAATCACGCATATTTGGAATAACGACAATTGAGGAAAATTGTTAGTAAATTACAACAGCTCGGATACAGTTATAACAATACGACACACTATCTTTATTTCAATAATAAACAACGTATGCTTGTTTAAGCTGTATCGACTTGTGTGCAGTACAAATGAAACCGGAGCGTGGGATGTGAGAAGAGCGTGGTAACTTCACAAAGGTGTTCTTGGGAGTTAGTTACTTTCTACTTTTTAATTTTATTATTAGACTATGTTTGATTTTGCGTGTCCCTTCATAGTTATTAGAGAGAGAAATATGACTTATTTGAAAATTTGCAACAAAAATTTGTTGTATAATGAGACTGGCAAACCGACTGGCGGTAAAACCATCACGATAGAAGGCGTAGCTAAATACCACAGGCCGATGACGGGCAGCAGCGGAGCAAGAAGCTACGCCCTGCTATCGCCAACCCGCCTGCCCAACGTGGCGATTATGGGTATATCCTCCAGAAGTTTGCCCTAGGTGGCGAACAACTGAAGGGGCCTATGTCCAGCAGTGGACTGCAATAGGCTGATGATGATGATAAGACTGCAATAGGGCTGCATATTTGATCGGGAAAGTCCATTCCGAAAGCGTAAAACGTTCAATGCTTTAAGTGGCATTAAAGTAACATCTTTTGTTATGGAACTAACTGCATAAACGCAATATTTAACATAGCTGAAAAACTAATAAAACATAATGTAAACGTTTCAGATAAATGTCGCCATTTTATCTGAAACGTTTTTGAACAATAATTGTTTTGATTATCTATGGTTGTTCTGATAAAATTAGTAATCACAATTCAATACATACTTATTTGTGATTTTGAAATTGTGATAACTCGGAGACAAATTAATGCTAACAAACTAATATTTTCAAAATTATTTTAATAAAGAAGTCTATCAATCGAAAGCCAAAATGAAAAATAGTCAAGTATGTAAACTATTGTCAATGGGGAAAAAACTGCATACATGTCTAGTCTAATTTCACTTAAAATCTCAGTTTCATCATTAACGTTTTGAACAACAAGGCTATATCCAACGATACACTTAATTCTCAGAACATTTATATTTAATTCAAGGACTAAGTAGATCCTAGTTCCAATACCACACTATTTAACTGTGATCGTAAATTTTACTGTTAATTGGAGCCAGAGTATAGAAAATTACGAGAGACCTTTGAAAGATTTTGTACCTTAGGTTTAGTATGATAGTGTCGATTTTTAATTGGAGGATGATTTAAAAGTAAAACAGGAACTAATAAGAGGGATGTTGGGTTTTAATAATTATTAACACGTTGAGCGCCATGACGGTCACCGGTGACCGACAAACAATAGTTTTTCTATTGTGTCTAGTTTCTCGGCAGTCAAAGTATTAATAACATAAAGCAGCATATCTGTAATTAGAATATGGAATGTCTATTATTGAAGTAATTAACAATAAATATTTTAAGGTTCCCTTCCCTAATGGTAAAAAGAGACCCTATTAAATACTTTTGCCTCATATTTTCTAATGAAACTAATACCTACCTAAGTAAAACTGAGTCCACTACTTTTTAATTCTCGTACTGAGATCGTTTTATCGTCTTACTACCAGCAGCCCGCGGTTTGTACGTTTAATTATATTATTATTAAACAAATTGTAGCGTATGTGTTAATATGATGTTAAAGCTACATAACTGTAAAATATCAGCAAAATCGGTTCAGTAGTTTTCACGTAAATTAATAAAAAAACATCCATATATACATCCGACCATACCTACCGACCATAACCTTTACTTTTTTAATAATATTAGTACGATAAGGTGTCGTCATCATCATCATCATCATCATCATCATCATCTTCTGCCTCTATCAGTCCACAGCTGGACATAGGCTCGATAAGGTGTAATGTGCAATAATTTATCTGAAGTCATTTCGTCAATGCGTTTATCTAAGGGTAATTTGATAAATATTTTGATATTCGATAACAATTATCAATTAATTATACTCATATTTGATATAATTTATCATATGACATTGACATTTGAACCCAGGCATTATTCGACAATGAAATAATGAAACAAAAACAGCAGACTGTAGGTTACGCAGATAAAAAAGATTTATATGCAACTGCGCACGATGTTTTAATACAATGTTCCTTTTGATATTAATAAATTTAGGGTATTAATTAGACAATAGATAATTGGACAATAAAAAAAAATCAGACGGCAGGTGACAGACGAGCAAGTGTGATGTCTGATGGTAAGCCGCCCATAGGCACGCAATTCAAATCGAGTTCTAGGGTCGCTGCCGGCCTTTTAGGTTTCTTGAAGGGTTAAGTAAGTATTCTAGTATGCCATCTCATTTTAGGAGGTGTGAGTCCTATAAGACCTATACACCACTCCGAATCTGGGGGGAGTCGGCGTGATGTGCCTAATGCATTCCCCTCTAGAGAAGTATATAAAATGGTGGCGTAGAAGTTAAGAGAGGTCGCGGCCACTCACCAACCTGACCATCCAACCAAGTGACGAAAGGCTCTGCTCTAGACCAATTTCATCAGGCGGTGAGAGCAACTTCGGACTACGAGTATAAAGGCTACGAAATCAATCAGTGATCACAATCCTCAGTAATAAAGGAACGACTCAGAAGAGATTCTCGGTTGAGTACTCGTGTGTTCCTAAATCTTCTCCTCAAAGTTTTCCAACAACCTCGTGACATTTTAGCACTGGCATGCAAGTGGCAACTTTTGCCCAATCACCGCGATAAGATCTGATTCGTCGAATGCGGCTGCCGACTCCCGAGCAATGCAGCCTCCTCGTGCATGCCAAAGATTGCAGAGTCACGATGGCGTTTTCCGATTCGATTGTTCGATTACGAATGCCGCGTAATTGAGACTGATGGCTGTTCGTATGCAATCGGTAAATATTCGAGCTCGACTTCGATATCGTGCCGTAATTATGGACGTAATACAACGGGGAATTGAATATGCCTTCCGTGATCCTGTGTTTATCGTTAAATTGCTTTTTGAAACTTTCGGAAGGATCCGGAATGCAATAACGGGAATAACGGGATAGATTGGGTTTTTTAGGGACTGAGGTCTCCGAATGACTAAGGCAATTAGGCAAGTCAAATGATAATTGTCATTAGGGGAGGCCTATGTCCAGTGGGTTTAGGCGCAAAACGTCCGATTCACAAAATGTCGCCTGCCGAAAAAACGTCCGATTCGCACAATGTCCGATTCGCAAAACGTTCGATTCGCAAAACGTCCGATTCGCAAAACGTCCGATTCGCGGAATGTCCGATTCGCAAACGTCCAATTCGCAAAATGTCACCTGCCGAAAAAACGTCCGATTCGCACAATGTCCGATTCGCAAAACGTCCGATTCGCAGAATGTCCGATTCGCAAAACGTCCGATTAGCAGAATGTCCGATTCAGAATAGTGACGATGATGACGAACCATTGAAGATGTTACAAAACATCCAAACAATCAAATGCTGTAAAAAACGTTTCATCACAATGTGATAGTCGGTTTTACAACGCATGAAGAGAAATAGATTGATTCTTAAAATGTGCAAAGAAGATACAATGAAAAATCCAACATTACTCATTTACAAAAACGAAAGCTATGGCTTAATTTACATTTGCTTGCTTCAACAAATCAGGCAGACAAAAAATTACGCAATGATTTTGATTGAATTTAATCAATAAGATTAAAGATGAACGGACATTTACCAGAAGATGCGCAAAATTAAATTGGTAACAAACCGAAGGATAGCGAAGATAATTTATTACATCAACGCGTGTCGTTTATCATTTCAGACGCTTAAAATAACTTTGTCGAATGTAATGATAGTTTTGACAAATTACGAACAAAATTGAGGTGTTAACTCGGTATTGAAGTAAAGGTATGCAGTGGTTTCTCATCAATGATTAATCACAAAGATAGGTATCACGTCATTGCAAACGTGCTTTTTAAGACAGATTTTTGAACACAATTGAGACATTTTTCGACCAAATGACAGTATTATTAATAGCTAAATGTTAATAAGAAAGTACACCGCTATAAAGGTTTTCCATTTTAAAATTATTTGACATTACATTGACTAAAAGTACGAGTATTATATTATAACTCTTAAAACTAACTCTGCAAATGTAGTGTAGGTCGCTGGGGTGATTGACCATTAGCGCAAGATAGCTGGCAAGTACTGACCTGCAAGAGATGAAGATGATGAAGGAAAAAGTCATTATTTTTTGATTTCCCTGAAAACTTATGCGGAGATTCTGTCGTTGTCAACTCTGTCTATGAAAATTTTTAACTATGATTTACTGTAAACACATCAAGAATAGTTTTGAAACCGACGAAGACACGTATTATCTGACCCAAATGCCATCTAAGCACACCCAAACACGAAATGCCGTTTGGACGTTATTCCACGTGAAGTGAGGTTAAAATGAGTTCAAGTGGTGGCGTAGGTTTTATGGCGTTGGGACGAAAAAGGGAAATCGGGGAGCCCACGCAATATCGTCACATCCGGGGTCAGATGTGGGAAATGTTTTATGGCCGAGGTATATTGTCCAAAAAGTGACGCGAGAAAACAAACAGTTTATTTTGTCGCGTCACTTATTTTTAGGTACTGAAGAAATTTAGCAAAAACTGACCAAAAAAACACACAGAACAAAACGGATTATCCATGCATTGACGGACAACGAACATAAAATCGCGGCATAACTCGTCTTCGCTCTGCCCCACTCCGCTTCACTGGAACCCTTACGTCCCGCTAGTCAGGACTAGCGGGGCAGACCCTGTTCCGCGTGGGATATTTCGATTTAACTTAAATCGGGACATCTAGAACCGCTGACTGGGGGATTACTCCCAAAATGTAGGAATCCAGAGACCATATACATAGACAAGCTGTAACAGTAGCGTTGACACAGACAGGAAGCGTGTTAGGCAGACGGTGTCGTGTCTCCGAAATGCGACACTTCGTCGTACGGAGTGCTCGCTTACAGAACCGTTACCAGCAGAGTGGCGGATCGCGTCACGCTCTTATGGCATTTCGGTAATGTAAGTGGATGTAGGTAGAAGTTTTGAACGACATAAAGTCGTGAAGGAATCAAGATAAATAGAAAAAAAAACATTTTTTTTTCACACATACCTATATGGGTATATTAGGTAGGCCATTAGGCATAGTAAAAGATCCATAGTAAGGAAATAGTAAGTATAGATACTTAAAAATGCCCCGCCTGGGATACTATGATTTGCTTGGTTTTAGCATTTGATTAAACAATATTTTTGTGGACGTTTCCTCTTTTTAGTATGCAATCGGGTCTTTTTTTCTATATTTTTTTAAATACAAATATTAAAATAAGCAATCCTTATTCCGGAAAACGAATGAGGGATATAGAAAAGAAAAAGTAGCCATATATAGTAGGTTACGTTTGACAAATGCCCTCTCGCAGTAGCACGGAAAGGCCGGCCCTCCATCGGGAGGGAAATTGGTGATCGTACATCAACTGTCGAACTTCTCGTACGACCCTCTCCAATGATTTCGTAAATGACGCTGAAAGGAAATGGAAAGACCATGTATCATTTGAATCACGACTTATAAGGCGACTCAAACTATGGTGGGATCCTTGGCCCATGAAATTGGGGCCGTTTTAACCGACTTCAAAAAAGAAGGAGTATGACCACATATCTCCGAGAAAAGCGTGTGTAGTTAGACTTATTTTTATGTCATTTTTCTTTGCTAAAAATGCTGTTATATTATTGTAAAGAAGCGGAGTACCTTTGTGTCTATACTTATATTTCCTTACTATGATCTTTTACTATGCCTAACCATTTTTTTTTGGTATGCCTAACCATTGTATTGGTATGTGTGATAAAAAAATATGTAATCATAAAAAAAAACTAAGAATAAAATCAACATTTTAACTGTACAGTACAGGGCAATTAAAAGAATGACTGGTGCGACTATTTAGGTAAAACGAAAATAACCCAATACATGCCACGCTGGACCACAGCGGTTATCTAGTCCCAAACTAAACCGAAGCTTGTACTATGGGTACTAGACAACTGACAACCTTACTTTGATACTAAATATAATAGATATATTGTATATAGCAAACATCTAGACCAATACAGACATGTTCATTGTTCATGCACACAAATGTTTGTACTGTGCGGGGATCAAACTTGCGACCACTGTGTCAGACAGAGTTTACCGCCACAGACCCAACTAGTTATAAAACAAAGACGATTTCCAATTAACTTTCCATCTGTTATATCTGAACCGTTGTAAATCTTATATTTATCGTAGAAATTCTACATTATCGACGTCTAGTCTAAATATAGCTGCGTTTACCGATTCGCCACGGTGCAACCATGTCAATCTACGTGCCAGGAGTTGATTGATTGCATTATAACAGCACCTAGGGAATCTTCACTGTGGCAAGGTTGCAATTAACATATTCGTAATTGCTCGTCTCTAGCCGATACACAGCAATCAGCCGTTCAATTTAAGTGCCAGATATAGACTAGATAGCATCAGATGTTAATTATTAAATTGACATTGCTGTTTTGTTGTAGGGACTATGTACAGGTATATTTCATCTTTATGCCGCGTTTACACGCTCGCGTTCAATACGACATTCAACGGGCACAAACACAAGCACAAGCATGTGAACGGGCTGTTCGTCTGTTTGAATGTGCACGTGCGTGCGCAGTGTGTAGGGCAGGGCTGCTCGCCGAGCTGCTTGTCAATGTATGGCAACACTGACATTTTGTTTTGACAGGCATGTGTCCAAATAAGAGGGAAGTGTGCGCACGCAAAAATGCGAACTAATAAGTTGATGAACCATTGTAAAGTTTGTATCGTAATTATATTACTGTTAATTTCTGATTCCGGTGTCTAATTCGTCACCTCACCGCCTGACCAACCTGTGGGCACAGATATCTCCAACCTGTGGGTAAGTCCTACAGATTGTAATAATAAACAGGTTTATGTCATATATTGTCGACTTAAGAGATAGTTTGTCACAAGATTAGTTGGAGATTTACTACATTTATCGTTAAGTATTACACAATATTGGACATTGTAAGTCCATAATGGTTATTTGTTAAGAGATGTTCATACTATGATGTTTATGTTTTAAGAGAGGTAGGGCATAGCGAATCTTCGCTCGAATTGAACCGCCCGTCCGGGGAAGGACCTCCACCCTATAGAATACCGCAGTCGAATGACCTCTTTGGGTTGGGCCGGCATGGCGGTGGCAACTGACAAGTAACTGACCAGTTACTTGCCCGTTGTCACAGCGACTTGGGCTTCTCTTTCGCGTTCCATCAGGCGTAGGGAAGCCATTATGTCGAGCAACTATAAAAAAAAACTGTATATGACACTAAAGGAAGGATTACACTTAAAACCTCGTTTATCGTTTTAATGATTGTTACGACCACTCCCGTATTTAATTCTGTATTGGTAGGGTTTGCCTTTTGGATTGTGGCCCTGTGGGTTCGATCCCCACCTGAGACAAACATAATTATGTGTGATTATGTCAATATGTCATGCCATATAATATTAATGAGCACGACATTTATATTCGGTTCTATTTTTACCCTTTTTGTACGGAACCCTAAAACAGTAAAAATATAAAAAACATTTGTAAAAAAAAAAACAAAAAATAGTATCTAAGTAAATTAATCGGTTGTCTAGTACATGGGCACTAGACAACCGATAAATTTGACTATGAAGTTCAAGCTTCGGCTTAGTTTGGGGCTAGATGGCGATGTGTGGCCCAGCGTGGCATATTTTGGGTTATTTTACAAAGTTAAAGAATTACAAAACGTTCTTTTGGCTATAGCCCGGTTAATTACTTACGACGAGCTTATCTGGCGAGATAAACCCTTTTTTTTCTAGAGGGGAATGCATTAGGTCATGCCACCTCCGGGGGGAGGTGACATAGTGTGTGGGACTCACACCTCCCGAAATGGGAGGGCATACCCACTAAACCCCCCTGTATCACCAGTGGGCAGCAAATAGCAGGGACACGAGAAGCATACGCCCGCATTGCGAAAAAAACCTTTTCGTTTGTTGGCGAACCGTTTCAGACTCGTGGTACGAGTTTAGGTAAGGCACTATGATTTACTGAAACCTTCAAAATTTTCCTTTCCGTACAGTAGTGGCAAAAATAATACATTTTTGATAACCCCTATTTATTGACAGAAAATCAATAGAGATAGACAAGTACGCAAAATAATTACGCCATACAATACCTATCTTTATGTACTGTTACCGGCCTTGCATGGAACTTGATGCCTTATGGAATATTAATAGAAATCATTATTGTATGGTAAAAGCGAAAAAATCGATTAACACAAGTGTAGGGGGACTATTATGCGCGGAGTGTAGGGATTAAGAGGGAAGCGTATTGTCAGCTGTCCTTTGTTGAGGGCACGGGTGGTCATACTATCCCTTTCCTGCTTTGAAGTGAGAGTTTGTCGTGTGATGACTAAATGGGATGTGTATTAAATTATTGTTAAAAGTTAGTAAAAAGAAACGAATATTACCTTCTAGACTCTTAGCAAAATTTAAAAAATGATTTTTTAGATTCATAAATTAAAATAAAAAACCCAAGACATTCCACGCTGGGCCACACAGCGCTACCTAGCCCCAAACTAAGCCGAAGCTTGTACTTTGGGTACTAGACAACTGGTGACTATGTAAGTTGATACATTTTTTTTGTAAATAAATACATATTATACATAGAAAACACCCAGACCAATACAAGCAGACATGTTTATGAACACAAAATGTTTCGTCGCCGTAGAGCGAAAAGTCACTAAGTCGGTCATGACGTGTTTTGAGTTATGGCGGTTTAAAGTTTTATAAAACAAAAAAAAATATAACTTAATTTTAGTAAAAGATAACTCTAATTTTATTGCTATATATCTTAAAGAATAGATAGACAAATAAGATTGTAATATCACTTTCAATTAATTATGTTTAATTACTGAGATAATGCCAAAAAAACTGAGTTAGTGACTATTTCACTCATGTTTGGATCATATCGAGAGTCATTAAGTCGACTTAGTTAGTTTTCGCTTTCATGTTTTGTACCGAACCAGTAATTCTAAAAGTAGTTAAGTCACTTTAGGTAATTTTTAGTATGGATTGGGTCCAAAATTATGATTTGATTTGTAAAAGAGAGAAATAACCAACTCGACTTAGGTACAGATTTGCTTTGTTAGATCATAAAAAAAAGTGTTAAGTAAAATTGGTTAGTTTTCGACTGCCAATGAGTAGTGCAAACGTAAAGTTAATGTGTTTTCGCTCTCTGTAAAACACAAACTATGGCGCGTACAGAAATGTCAAAAAGAAGAATTTGTGCAGAAAAATTTGGGGAATCTGGTTAGGTATTTAACTCCATTTTGGCCATATGTCGACTTAGTGACTTTTCGCTCTACGGCGACGGTTTGTACTGTGCGGGAATCGAACCCACGTCTCTTGGCTCAGAGGGCAGAGGTCACTACCCAATGAGCCACCGAGCCAGTTTTGTTTCCATGTTTTATATTGTTGTAAGTAATTCAGTAGAGTGTAAGGGAGCGACCCATACTCTTTTCGCTCCAAGCCACTTTCACCTGCCCTGGTGCATCCTGCTCAATAACAAACGAGGCAGCAGCGTCAACGGAGCGAGGAACTATACGCTGCGATCGCCAACCCGCCTGCCCAAGATGGCGATTATTATCTATAGGTAAAGCTCAAATCAAATCAATTTATTTGCAAAAATATTTCCAGATGTTTGCTCAAAATGGCGAACAACTAGAGAGCTCTATGTCTTTATGTGTTAAATGTTATAATAACACAGTTCTACGTCATGAGCCAACCATATTTCTAACCAGTAACAGTCGAATTATTATTAATTATTATAATACATACCCAAATAAAAATGAGTCACAGCGACTGTAATCTAAATAGTGTCGACCATTCCAATTACGAAATATAATGTGACATTCGAGCAGATACTGGTGAAAGAATACCATTATTGAATATTTATGAGTTTTATCATAGAGCTGCGTAGAGCGCAGGCGTCGACCCCACTACGGAATATATCGGACAGATAGATAAATAAATAATTAATTGATTCAGGCTCTTCACTTGTGTGTACTGGCAGATAACACATAATGAGGAACTTAACATTTGTGTTTGATCTATGTTGGGATAGTAATTATTACTGTATTGATGACATCAACCAGGTGATACATAGTATCACCTGGTGAGGTGAGGTGAAAAGGTCGCGAAAGAATCAACATTAACGGTTTTACTAGGTACTTTATGTAGGTGAACGTCCTGTGATTTTTGTTCATTCTAGATATTAATCATCGGCCTATCGCAGTCCACTGCTGGATATAGGCCTCCTCAGTTATCATGATCTGATGATACCATAATCGCCACTCTGGGCAGAGAGGTTGGCGATCACAGATCGTAGCTTCCCGCTACGGTGACGATGCTGCCCTGTGGTATTTAGCTACGCCTTCAATCGTGATTAATAAATTCAATCGCGTTATACCGCCACCAGTCGGTTGGCAGAGACTCGTTTGTTATTCGACAGGATTCACGACGGGCAATTGAGGGTGGCTGCAATATTATTGTCCTGTAATTTGTTTTTGTGGGCGATAAAGCATATATAGGTATGTATCTTTTTGCATTGCTGTAGCAATGCCACCATACCACCGTACCAATTTACCATTTGCATTACTTTTGCTGTACCTATTCTATTACCGTGTTATTTTCTGTATTTCCAAATAAATTGTCTATCCATCTATCATAAAGTCTACGCGAATGAAATCTCCGGCACCAACTATTGAACAATAAAGTGACGGTCTTGCATCGAATGCAACCACACAATACACAAAGAACGGACGACCCACTCGCGTACATAACGAACACGA
>CM062081.1:14499112-14584295 GCA_031163375.1 Conogethes punctiferalis | reverse complement strand
TACATAACGAACACGAATCGTTGCCAACAGCCGAACATCGGCTATTACGGTCGGGTCACAGTCAAGGCGACTGATTCATTCAGAACAAGAAACTACAATAGCAGCACGCAATTTGTTGTCCTCTTGGAGCCAGTTTGTCAGTTTAATTTGCTCTACCCGCATGACTACTTTTTTTTATAATCATCATCAGCCTATTTTGCAGTCCACTGCTGGACATAGGCCTCTCCAGTTGTTCGCTACCTAGGGCAAACTTTTGGAGGATATACCCATAATCGCCACGCTGGGCAGGCGGGTTGGCGATCGCAGGGCGAAGCTTCTTGCTCCGGTGACGCTGCTGCCCGTCATCGGCCTGTGGTATTTAGCTACGCCTTCTATCGTGATGGTTTTACCGCCACCAATCGGTTTGCCAGAGCCTCGTTTGTTAATCAGCACGATGCACCACGGGCAGGTGAGGATGGCTTGGAGCGAAAAGGTGATAGGTCGCTCCCTTACATCCCAACATTTTTTTATAAATCAATGTGTTAATCTTACATATGTTCATACATAAAATTAACACATGGGCTGTGAATACTGTAAAATTTCATTAAAATCCTGTCTGCTTTTTTGCGTGAAAGACATCACAGTATATGATGGAACGCGCTCACCCAGCAAAAACCGGTTCACTCTTGCCTTGAACATCGGAAGATTATAACTCTCGGGGAACAAAGAACCCGGCAAAGAAGAAACTACATCACTAAACTAATCTCGCTGGCGTATTTTTTTTGGATTTCCCCATCATCATCAGCCTATTGCAGTCCACTGCTGGACATAGGCCTCTCCAGTTGCTCGCCACCAAGGGCAAACATCTAGAGGATATACCCATAATCGCCACGCTGGGTATTGAATGTTTTGGATTTCCTAAAAACATTCAATAGTTTGCCCTAACCCTACAAAAGTTGACTATCAGACTTTTTTGAAGTCCCTAAAAGATTGTCTCATCAATAACGCTTGTTATTCATGAAGCACAAATGTTACTAGAAAACTAAAGAACTATGTCTACGCTGACATAATATTGGGACCTGACCAGAGAAAACTCCGAGAATTATTATTTAAAGGCTTAAATGCTGTTTCTATCACAATTGTAGAAAGATTAAAATATTGTCGTGCTAGGCGTAGCGCGTGAGTATTAGAAGTGAAATGAAAATATTATGACGGTGGCGAGTTGACAACGACATACACAGCCACCCATCAATAAAAACTGTCCGAGCCCCGGCGGAGTTGCCAGTGCGCCCGAACAAATTGTGTTGCCGAAGAGCAGAAAATTCTGTAAGCCATTAACACTGTAAGCTTATGTTTTATTCAACCAAGCTCGTCAATTATAAAAAAAACATTAATTAATCAAAAACATGTCATCAAGATTTCCTCATAAAACCATTGTTCAAAGAATCTTTAAATACAATGCTTAGCTCTGAAGACAATGTCTGTGATTTCCTCTTTTTTTCATCAACCTTAAGCTATTCAATTGAAACGTTGCGAAAGCCAAAGCAATTGTTTTAGTAAAAACTATATACGGTTAGTGATTCAATTCGGCTTATCATTAAAACCTTCTTTTTTGTGGCAACACGTCAGAGTTTCCACATCCTGATGGCTATTAGGCAAAACTGAAGTAATGGAATAGTATTAAACTCTATTAGACAAGAAACGGCCTCTAAACGGCAGAACGTTGGTTCAAGTTTAACATGTACTTCTGGGTTTGTATGCAGAGTAAGTACGGAAAATTTCAAGAGGAAAAAAAATTTCGTTCCATATTAGAAATTCTAAGGAATATCTGGATAGAACCAAAAATTTGGTTCAACTAGCGAACTTAAAGTCTTGTTTTAAATTAGTTGGATAGTTACTCTAAGGAATTTCTGTATATGTAGCTGTGCCCCTGCGGCTTCGCCCCCGTTTAACCCCTATTTTACCCCTTTAGCCGGTGAATTTCGAAAAATCTCTTCTTAGTGGGCGTCTACGTCGTAAATGTAACCTACATGCAAAATTTCGTTGCATTCGCTTCAGCGGTTTCGGCACCGCGTTGCTCGTTCAGTCAGGACATGTTCTTTTATATATATAGATGACAGATATGTGACCATCTCGGAAGTACACCCTTTCAAACAAAAAAATATTTTTTCAAATCAGTTCATATTTCTCGGAGATACGTGGTAACAAAGATACAACAAAAAAGTCACTCGATTTGAGAACCTCCTTTTTTTGAAGTCGGTTAAAAATTTGGTTCAACTAGCGAACTATAGTCTTGTTTAAATTCTCAGAAATAATGTGTGCGTTATGCTTTGGAGTTAAGTTTGAATTAGTTTAGTTCAGTTTTGGATAAACGCTTCGATGGGTCCCCGCGCTAGTATAAATTGGCTCTTATGCTAATCAGAAATCGCGCAACACTATCGAATCCGTTTACCATCACGAACGGACCGTGACCGGACCGATATCGATAAAACATCGATGAAACACGCTTCCCCATGCCACTCACGACATATTTATTGCCTATTAATCTAACGCCTACTGGAAATAACCGCGGTCGGCTAAAATAAATAATGAGTTTAACTTCACATCGTATGTTATGCCGGGTCCAGACCGGTGTAATGTAATCCGCCGTGTAATGTAACACGAATAGGGTAGACGACTATGTTATTGGATGGCCAGAAAGAACCTAAACTCGCATATTTTTTTTGAGAAAGTTCATCAGGAATGTCAATTTTAAAATACATACCTACTAATAAAAGCACCACCAGCTATCGCCACCTTCCTTTCCGTGTGGTTTCTTGATTTAGAGTAAGACCTTCATTCCTTAGGTGTCGTAGATGACGACTATGGGACTTTCCCTGGGTACAAATACAACCTACTGCGGTCATAGATACGCCTGCCACGCGTGGTGACTAAGACAAATCCCCCCAATTGGGCACCCCATTCGGAAATTGTCATAAGAGGAGGCCTATGTCCAGCGGTAGGCGTTTACAGTCTGATGATGGTGATTAACACTTGAGTACACTATTCGCTTCGAGTTCGTGTGCAGTCCACACGTAACATTACGTGTCCACTTTACACGTAATGTTACATTACACCCGTCTGAACCCAGCTTTAGGATGCGAGCGTTTGCAAGCAAGTCTGTTATTGGTTATTTCTGGACTATCTACATATTCGGTGCGCATGTGAGGTGTAATTGAAATAAATAAATAACTGAAGACACCAAATTAGGCCACACAGCGCAATGAAGTCCAAAACTAAGCCGAAGCTTCTATTATAGGTACTATACAACAAAGCAAACGCCTAGACTAAACAAACAGATATGTTCACGCATACAAATGTTTGCTATGCGGGGTTCGAATCCGCGACTACACCTGAAACTACATACAACTAACGACAACTAAGACTTTTATTATTACAAGCTTTTATTTAACTTGCAATGTATGTTTGTTCGGGTGGAATCTTACAACTTAATTTTAAGGCACTTGTCCTCAACCAATTGGGCTGAAACTTGGTATGCATGTTCATTTCGGATGACAACGCATAAAAAAATAAAACATTGTTTTTAAAAAGGCTTTTTACTAACTTTTTTATTTTATTTTAGCTTTTAATTAATAATTTACAACATTATTTTATCAGTCGCGTAAGTAGCTGTCTAAATCAATCAAGTTTAAAGTCTATATAGACAGGCTCGGTGGCTCATTTGGTAGTGACCTCTGCCCTCTGAGCCAAGGGTCGTGGGTTCGATTCCCGCACAGTACAAACATTTGTGTTCATGAACATGTCTGTTTGTATTGGTCTGGATGTTTTCTATGTATAATATGTATTTATTTACAAAAAAAAATGTATCTAAGTAAGTTTATCAGTTGTCTAGACGTACCCATAGTACAAGCTTCGGCTTAGTTTGGGGCTAGGTGGCGCTGTGTGGCCCAGCGTGGCATGTCTTGGGTTATATTATTTTTTGATTCATCATCCATCAGTGTAGAAACACAGTAGCACACTACCTAGTTAACTGTGTCAAAAATCACAGACAAAACTTTGCAAGCCTACTCGCGTAACGCTAATTATGGCTTGCATAACGGACATGTCATTTATATAACTACGCAAGGCGTTTGACACATGTTAAGTAACGACCATGAAGACTTCTAATGGCTAGGCCTCATTCCATAGTAATTTTAGACTCTCATACTTGACATTAGAAAAAAAGCTTGGTTAAATTTAGGTAATAAAGGTCAAAAACATACGTTTGAGTATCGGCAAACGTAATGTAGGTCGTCCTCAGGCGAAGTGAAGTGACGATTTGCGCAGGACGGCTGGCAAGTGCTGGACGCGAGAAGCTCAGGATCGATCAAAATGGCGAACATTGGGAGAGGCCTATGTCCAGCAGTGAACTGATACGGGCTGATGATGATGATTATGATGATGAGGTAAAAAAAAAACAATCAAACCAGTAAATAAAAATGAATCTGGATTCGAAATGTAGCTTCTATCGTGAAGAACCTGCAAGAAACTATATAGTTACTATGTTCAATGCCAATGCACATTACGTCATTCATATTTAATTAAAATTATCTAACACAAAGTAGGATTCAGAAGTTATACAATGCAAAAAAGTGCTAATTTGGAAACATCCGTCCAGGAGATATTATCTTTCAGAAAGTACTTACCCAACTTTGTAAAGCCCCCTTTCATAAGTACTGATTCATGTGGGACTTGAATTTTTGCATCTATAGTCAGTCCAACAATATGTTCAGGTAACTTATTAACAGTTTCACACTTAAACCAACAAATAAATAACCCAAGACATGCCACGCCACGCTGGGCCACACAGCGCCACCTAGCCCCAAACTAAGCCGAAGCTTGTACTATGGGTACTAGACAACTGATAAACTTACTTAGATATATTTTTTTTTTGTAAATAAATACATATTATACATAGAAAACACCCAGACTAATACAGACATGTTCATGAACACAAATGTTTGTACTGTGCGGGAATCGAACCCACGACCCTTGGCTCAGAGGGCAGAGGTCACTACCATATGAGCCACCGAGCTGAGACTCGGAATAGCAAGTTTAAGTTTATTTCCAGTGTTAAAACAGTCCCACAAGGTGCTACGCTGGCACCTTTGATTTATAACTGAACTCTTAAAAGCTACTTCCATTTCTGTTATCGTAGCATGATATTAAAGTAAAGAAAGCAATCAAATAGAGCAATTGAGGCTTAAACGCTTCGTAATGCATTACATTATCATAAATAAACGCAATAATAAACCCACACCAACATTATCCAGTAACACTAAAAGTATGTTAACTGTTTTCCTATACTTTATCATTAGTCTGCCAAGGATTATGGCGACTTAGTCAGAGTTAATCTTATTTTTAATGAACAAACCACTTTTCCTCGACTCAAAGTTGTTAATTACTAAATAACGTAATTAGACATCGCGCATGCTTTCTAAACAGGCTTGTTAACAATTTCGAACGGTAGATAGGAAGGAAAAGACTCATAAATTTACTATAACAAATATACTTTTAAAGTAAACAAGCTTCTGACTTGTGTTGACTCATTAGATACGAGTTGATGAAGACTTAACCTTTGTATATCTATTAAGAATAGAAATGTGAGGATGGATTTACATATTAAGAGTGGATAGAGGGGACTTTCGAGAGGTTTCCCGAATTTAGGATAGTGAAAATTGACATTTTTTTTTATAGTAGCTCGACATAATGACTTCCCTACGCCTGATGGAAAGCGAAAGAGAATCCCAAGTCGCTGTGACAACTGGCAAGTAACTGGCCAATTATCTGTCAGTTGCCAATGCCATGCCGGGCCAACCCTAACCCTCCACGAGCTCCGGAAACCCTACTCACCGGCAGAAACACGACCCGGAGGTCATTTGGCTGCGGTATTCTATAGGGTGGAGGTCCTTCCCAGGACGGGCAGCTCAATTTGAGCGAAGATTCGCTATCTAGGTAGATAGCGAATCTTCAAGACATAATCTACATAAAATTTAAAATTAAAGAGAGGTCTCTTACATTGGGGGAGGTTTATGCTCGGCAATGTACATTTGCAAGCTGATGATAAATTACATAGATAGGCTATGAGATGGGTTCACAATATCATATAGCTGTATACTCAATACACTTCTAGACTGACTGGCGCGAATGTTATAGCGCGAACGACCTCGCTTGATACTCCACACGTGGCGAAAGTAGTTTTTGCCATTGCGTCGTTTTATGTGTCGTATCTCTTATGGGATTGGAAGTTTTATTGAGTTTTTACGTCTGTGGAGGTCGCGTTGTACCTATCTACGAGGAGGGTCAGAGAGGTGCGTCATTTAGCTGTTAGCGACAACTTAACTATGTAGAATAGTAAATGTTCTCGTAAGACAATGGTTTTTTTTATCCTTTCTATCCTGCTATTCCGTACCCAATGGGTGTCTGGAAGAGATCGCTCATAGCGATAAGATCATCTAAATTGTACCACAATTGTATACTCGCTCGCTCTAATTGTAAGTACATTTTTCGGTGTGAAATAAAGAGTATCTATAACTCTATCTATTTTTTATACCACCAAGGTATACTATAGAAGAAAAGAGCATGGAGTAACAAATGAAATGTCTTCACTTACCTTATTAAAAATATTTTAATTTACAAGTCAATTAAATATTTACTACGTGTCAACGCATCTGAAACTTATAACACTGTATTTATTTTATTATCCAAACTGTACTTGTTTTATTATCATTTTATGCCAAAGGGACCGTTGTTAATACATAAAATTGCGAATCAGATGTGAGAAGTTGCATTTTATTGCTTTCAAACGGCTTTTTTTAATGTGATAACTACCGTGTATTTTGTTGTGGAAAATAATAGAGTAATTATCAAGACTGTTCATTTGTGCGTGAGCGTACATCTATTGCGACATTAGGTCCATTGTATGGCGCGTAGGCGCAGGTAGAGTTTGAAACTACGCTTGTAACCGAAACAGAAACATCGGTTTTCTGCTTTTGGCTTTTCGATGACAAATAACTTTTCATTGATCTTTAGTCAGTGCTTTTTCATCAAAAATTTTTTCGAACGGAAATCCATATCATCATATTTTTCTTTGGAATTTTAAGAAGATAACCGATGTTGGGTAAAACTTCAGTTCATCTGCTTACTTAATGCAAACTATTCGGACCATTTCAAGCTAAATGTTAAATAACTATGGTATGGTACATTTTTTAACCGACTTCGAAAAAAGGAGGAGGTTCTCAATTCGTCTGTATGTATAATATTTTTTTTTTTTTTTTATGTTTGTTTGCACATTAGAAAAGTCTAGAAAAAAATATTCTTAACAAAATTTAACTTCTAAAAAGTTTTTATTAGGTGTTATTGCATTATCTTTAAAACTTCTTTGGTTCCTTGCTTCAAAATCTGATAGTAGGAATACATGTTGACACAATCACTCACAAACACGAAACCGAAAACCGAACCTCGCTTCGAAAACCGAATACTGGTTGACTCTACGCTGCGATAGTAAATATTGTGGGTAACTGTACTCACCTCGCCTTCAGCTCCCAAGGGATCAGGCCTGGAATTTGCTGGATAGATGCGAATTGCGATATCCGCATAGAGTAGTGGAGTGCAAGGGGAAAGTAATTCTAGTAAAACTAGCTGTGCCCGCGACTTCGGCTATTTTATTCCCTTGGGAGTAGAATTGATCAAAATCCTTTCTTAGCGGATGCTTACGTCGTAACATCTACCTGCATGCCAAATTTCAGCCCAACCCGTCCCGTGGTTTGGGCTGTGCGTTGATAGATCACTATGTCAGTCACCTTTGAGTTCTAATATATACTCGTATAAAGATTATTTATAGGTAGTATGGGATTCTCTAAGTATCATCAGCTGATTGCTATTAGACATAGGCATCTCCAGTTGTTCGCCACTTAGGGCAAACATCTGTAGGATATACTCATTAATCACCACGGTGGGCAGGCGGGTTGGCGATCGCAGAGCGTAGCTTCTCGCTCCAGTGACGCTGCTGTCCGTCATCGGCCTGTGGTATTTAGCCTTCAATTGGGATGGTTATACCGCCACCAGTCGGTTGCCAGCGCCTCGTTTGTTTTTCGGCAGGATGCACCTCGGGCAGGTGAGGTTGGCTTGGAGCGAAAAGTTGATAGGTCGCTCCCTTACATAGTGTAGGCCACCTCACCACAGACGTAGAGATGCGAAAATTGATTTTATTAACTGTTAGTTAGTTAATAAAATCAATTTTATTAACGCGCGACGCGACACTTTAAAAAGTTTTTAAAAAAAAGTTTCTGATAATGAAAACGCGCAAATGACGAGTCTCATTCATAAACTTCAAGATAAGTGATATTATTTTTATCGTCAAGGTCGACTGATACAGTGTCAACGCGAAATCGATAACTGGAACTGTGCCAAAAGGTAACCGTGTCACATTCAGAGAGTTCGATAGCTATTTTCGCGGAATTTTTTGACAGTTTCAGACAGTTCGTTTTCAACTTTGCGGGATGTTAAGTTGGTTGCTTAGTTTTAATCACATATGTAAGCAGATATGTATTTTAAGATCTGAGAGAATAGGCTATTATGGCTAGAAATTGTAATTAATCCGGCTTTTAGCTTATACAAAAATAAAAGACACGTATTTTTTATTACTAAATACGGACTAATTACATTTTTTTCGGCAACAGGCCTGTTGCGTTTAAAGTGCGAGAATAAACCGGTTTTTGTTGAGTGAGTAAGCTCCATCGTACCATCGTAGGCTCGAACGTGACTTAAAATCAGTTGAGTTCAAGCATACAATAACTTATTAAGAATATTAAAACTAAATAAAAAACTTAACTTACATTTCTCCAATTCACACGGTAATGTTCACAAAGATTGTCGTTTCGGTATTTGGAGTAAAACAAAGAACTGGTTTATCGGGTCACCAGATCAGAGAAACTCATAAAAGAGCTATGCATATTTTAACATAACATGATATTCATTTCAAGCGTTTACATTTCGTAGCGGTTTTTAAAAATTCACTCTGGGCAATTGTGCATATTAAATTAGCATCTTATAATTGGAACGGTTTCACTGTGTATAATTCCTTTGAGACCAAAAATGTTCGGTAATTTTTACCTTTGTCGTGAAAAAAGATACATGGATCTAATACCGGTACTTACTCGTATTTGTGTAGTATTTAAGAAAGGTAGGACATAGCGAATCTTCGCTCGTATTGAGCTGCCCGTCCGGGGAAGGACCTCCACCCTATAGAATACCGCAGCCTATAGAATAGCGCGGGAGCGACCTATCATCTTTTCGCTCCAAGCCAAACTCACCTGCCCGTGGTGCATCCTGCCGAATAACAAACGAGGCGCTGGCAACCGACTGGTGGCTGTATAACCATCACAATTGAAGGCGTAGCTAAATACCACAGACCGATGACGGGCAGCAGCGTTACCTGCGATCGCCAACCCGCCTGGCCAGCGTGGCTATCATGGGTATATGGCAAATACCCTACGTGGCAAATAACTGGAGAGGCTTCCAGCAGTGGACTGCAATTAGGCTGATGATAATGATGGGGTGGTGTCCATTACAAATATGCTTAGGCACACATCCACTTTGACTAGGTACTTGCCACTTCTTTGTTTCAAACACAACACTAGTTTTCTTTTTTCTAACAGTTTGATTGGCAGAAGCATTGATCTATTTGCTGTTTGAATGACAGCGCTTCAACCGTTTGTTTTTGTTTCGACCGGGAGTCGAACGGTATGCTCTAAATTACATTCAGCCAGTGTCTAAATGGAATTCGCAATGAAGAGTGTAACAGAACACGGTTTTTTGTCCACAATTTCTACTGGTGAAATGACATTGAGGTCAAAGATGGAATACGATCTGTCAGTTAATGCCTATTCAACCTTGTATAGACTCAGTAGCAGCAGAGTAAGGCAATTTTAGGTGGTGTACTGCTGAGGAGTGGAAGGTATTATCATTAGCTCAATGAATCAAAGATCAGCCGACGAAGCCAACGAAGAGAGGTAGGGCATAGCGAATCTTCGTTCGAATTGAGCCGCCCGTCCGGGGAAGGACCTCCACCCTATAGACTACCGCAGCCAAATGACCTCCGGGTCGTGTTTCTGCTGGTGAGTAGGGTCTCCGGAGCTCGTGGGGGGTCGGGTTGGGCCGGCATGGCAGTGGCAACTGACAGATTACTAACCAGTTACTTGCCAGTTGTCACAGCGATTTGGGCTTCTCTTTCGCTTTCCATCAGGCGTAGGGAAGCCATTATGTCGAGCTATTATAAAAAAAAGCCCTTCGCAGTCCACAGCTGGACATGGGCCTCCTCTCAATCACTCAGGAGAGTATTATTCACTATTGCCTTAAAAGTACCCAGATTGTCCACTTGGGAATACAGAAGAATATTGAGTAGGTACATGCATTATTGAAAACATATATGATAAACGACGTGTAACTAGGTCCTTATCTATCTAAACAAAGAAGGAATAATCCAGTAGATCTAATTTAGTATCATTGTAACCATACGCAGATAAAGCCGCGGCCACACATCTTAACTATAATATTATAAACCTGAAGAGTTTGTTTGTTTGTTTGTTTGAACGCGCTAATCTCAGGAACTACTGGTCCGAATTTAAAAATTCTTTTTGTGTTGAATAGACCATTTATCGAGGTAGGCTTTAGGCTATATAACATCACGTTGCAACTATTAGGAGCGAAGAATTAAGGGAAAATGTAAAAAAAAAACGGGGAAAAATACCCATTCCACGCGGACGAAGTCGCGAGCACAGCTAGTTGGAGATATTTGCACCAACGCGTAACGTTTTGCGCCCAATGCACCAATGTGTGTATCGGTACTTAGACACAATGAAGACATTAAACGCGTTGGTATTGGGCATTGGACAGTGATTGGACGCAAAGTTGAATCCAATGTGTGGCCGCGGCATTAACCGAACAATTAATGATATAAGAAATTTTCCTCGATTACATACTTGCATTACAATGTCGTCATTATGTTTACATTTGATTATCTTCCTTATACCGACGTAGGAGAGGTCAATGCCGATCGCCGATCAGCTGACGATGACTTTATGTATGTGTGTAGTATTTGTGTATGTAGTAGGTATGTGTGTATGTAGTATTTAGCACGAATAATCGATAAATCAGTTGCGCGCTATCTCTGTGACGCCATAGTGGCGCGATGTTTTGAATGGCATGCTTCGGTTAGGGTGGTTTTCCACCAAAGATACGATATGAGGCTTTTTTTTGGAAGTACTACGGCATAATGGCTTCCCAACGCCTAAACTATAGCGAAAGAAAATTCCAAGTCGATGCCCCAAAGAGCTCGTAACCGGCCAGTCACCTGTCTGTTGCTATGTTACGAGTTTGTGAAAAACACGGTTGTGCGTTGTGGAAACGAATGGTGGACACATTTCCACAACATGTTTCCACATGTTATGGAAATGTTTTTTTATATGAGCCTGATGATGATGATGATTTTGTAAGAGTATGTGTGCTGTGCTGCATAACACTGATTTCCATGTGGAAACATGTTGTGGAAATCAGTGTTGTGCAGCATGCATCCACAGCACACATACTCTTACAAAATCATTATCATCATCAGCCTCATATAGAAACATACCTTTAAAAAACCCACCAATGCTGTCCTATGTGCTGATTAATATAACTAATGATGAATATCAAACGCATAGCAACGTAGCTTATAATCTCTAGTGGACAACCACCCTAATGCCAAGTAATGGCATTTCTTTAATTAATGTTGATTAATGTCCGTTTAATTACGCGCAACTGTTTCTTTTATAAGAAAGCTATGTCATTAATCAATCTTGGGTTTAGTGTGAATGCTTACGACAGGGGCTGTCAGTTCGGGGATTAGAGCGGTATCTCATCGGTACTTTTATCTTGCGTAAAAGAACTTTATGTGGCGCCTGCGATCTTAGAAATCTTACTTCTTTTATTCATTATGGGTTTGCGCTTGGCCACAATTCACCTGTTGTAAAGCCTCCGATGGAGCGCGCTTACTCAGAAAATTCTGATTTACTCTCGCTTTGAACACCTGAAGATTGTATGTTTCGGGAAACAAAGAGTCCGGCAAGGAGTTCCATAGTTTGGCCGTTCGCAAGAAGAGGTGCGAGTGTCCATGGCTCTTTAATGTATTGTATTGTGTCGTAAAACTTTTCTTTGCTCTTTTGTTTTTTATGCCTAAAGTACTTTAATTGCCATGTGCGGTGATATAACATCGCACATTGGAGAGCACGTTATAATATTTATTTTCTCATCACAAGTTACATTTTACAGGCAGTTTTAAACGCTGCTGATGCTCTTTGGCAATGATTTTTGATATTCGTGGATGCTGAAAAAATAGACCGTGAAACGTGCCCAAATGATACCTACCATTTTATATTTCTTCATAGCCGAAGCCACTTTTAGTTTTAATAGTTAAAACCGCGGTTAAAGCAGTCCGTATATTCAGAAACGTCATCTTTCACAGGTTACAGCGTTCCGACCGCATCTAATGTGTGTTTTATGATATTTAATAATCCGCGTCAGACGAGCCGCGGCATTAAGTGGTTCTGTACAAATAATAAATTCAACACCAAGCACCAGAAACTGACATAAATTAAAAAGTTGTAAACTGGCGCGTGGATACGATCGCGGCACTGTTGCCATTGACACACGACTTTTGTGCCGGAAACGAAAGAGTTTCGTGAAAAATTACATTACAGATAGATTCTTTATTTGATCAATCTTGGGCTTATCGCATTCAGCCCTTTCCTGCCATCCAGCGCAAAACGTCACTCCTAGTCCTAGTCCCAGGGGCATCCTACACTACGTTCACCGAGAAGCGATATCCACTCCAGAACTCGTACAAAATAAAAAAAGAAAACAGTGTGCTAAGGAGTAAATTTAAAGCACAAAGTGATAGACTAGGGTCATCTCTTAGTAGCAAAGGAAAAAAAATATGTGACTCAATCGGGATTCGAATCCAATCATACAACGTTTAAGCGAGTGAATACTCGTACTGCTAGCTAATGAAACTCAATTATATTTTCCGTATTAATAACAAAGCTATATTTGGCCGACACAGTACAACTCTTAAGTACATTATGGTGGTCTGTTTGTACACCATTCTCATCTTTATTGGTTTTCCCGGAATAATTGCGATATCTTTAATGGCGTGTGTTAATACACATGGAAAATAATGAGCAATGAATCTATTGTTAATGACTCATATGCGATCCATTGTTTGTTTAATTAAGTCAGATTTTGTTTACTTTGTGTAATATCCTCTTTTCAAATATATTGCGCAATCCTTATCCTTACAAATATTATAATTTATCTGGAATGATACGGTTTTTTATATTTTGTAGCTAATAATAGTATGTAAATATAATGTTTTCGAGTCTTTGCTATAAAACATGAAGATCATTTAAAATGCATGAAGATAAAATGAGCTGCTGATGATAATGATGATATATCATTTAAGTAAGGGCGTAAGGGTGTGGTGGGTGCTGCCACACAGTGACACGAGGTCCGCCCGGGCACCACTCTAGCACTCCCCGGAGCCGGGGGTAGGTGTTCTTCTCTCCTGCTCGGACCAGTAGTAGAGTCGGCTGCTCGTCATTTGCAGCTGGCCAAAGTAGGCAGGAACGCGGCCACATGCTTTCGTCCACGGACGATAAAGGCAGGTTTAATTGGTATCCAAACCAACCTAGTGAATTCCCTTTTTTTAAAAAAAAGAACGGTATTTTAGTCATTATTTAAGTCGTATTCGCAAAACAGCATAAGATATCAATTCCCCAACAATAATTACCGTCCCCAATTACAAATTCACCCTGTCTGCGCCTGTTTCTGTTGCATGCAACGGAAACGCGCACCCATCACTCTGAAATACACCCATTTCACCGGCTGATTTACACCGGGCCCTACAACGGGTCCGCGCATCCGTGTGTTGCGCAATTTTATATACGGAGTTTGCCGGAGGGTTGACTCCAAGGAGCAAATACAAAGAGGAGTTGTTGTAAACAACTAAAATGCTCGGTCTCGACTGGCTCGGTGGCTCAATTGGTAGTGAACCCTGCCTTCTGAACCAAGGGTCGTGGGTTCGATTCCCACCCGGGACAAATATTCGTGTGATGAACACTTGTGTTTGTTCCGTGTCTGGGAGTTTATAATTTGTATTTAAGTATTTATTTGTGGTACCTTCGTTGTTCTGATACCCATAACACAAGTACTTAAGCTACTTACTTACTATCGGAGCAATGTATGTGATGTTGTCTGATATTTATTTATATATTAAAAAAAACTCTATAAAAAATTGCCATTTACTGGGGCCGTGCCTCTCTTATGTCCATCTGCCGGCTAAAAGCTCAACTACCTAGTCGCGTCTTACGTGTATCGCTATGAAGTTCACGCTGGATGTCAATGACTATATTCATGTACTCAGAATTAAGTAGGTACATTAAGAGAGCCAAATATCCTGACGTCATCACACGACTATGTTCTTAATTATTTCGTAAGTCGTCAAGGCGCAATCTGTTAGCAAGGAAGAACCATAGGTATCATCAAGAAACGAGCGTACCTATTCATATTTAAAAGGCCGGCAGCTACCCTAAACTCAGTTAGGGTGTCCATAGGCGGTGTCGACTGCGTACCATCAGGCATCGCACTTGCTCGTCTGCCGCCTCTCGCATAAAAAAAATCATAATACCCGGGTTGGTCATTCACAAGAAGGACGAAAAATCAGGCAATGCGACTGATTGCAAAAAGCTTGTGCATTTTTCCGTGCGGTGACAAAAAGAAAACAAATACCACCTCATTACTTTATTTATCCGTTACCGTACGGATTGAATACTGCACTAGTCAACAAAAATGTACTAGTGGCAACCCTAAAACTGTATAAATAGAGTTCATAGGTAAAGACGTTTCGTGTGTAAACATCATAAGAATGACGCCGACTACGCCGTACTACATAAGACGGTAACGACGCAAACCAAAATAGACCTTACTGCAATGACTTAAGAATCGAATCGCTTGCGTTTGTACAGTCAATGCAAACAGGGTGCATGCAATATTTTAAGATAAAACACCGTTTATGTAGAACGAGAAATAAAAATGTCTTATTGAAGGTTACTTTCCATACCTTGTTTTGAGAGATAAAGAACACAAATCATCGACCCATCATGGGAGTTCTAAAAGTCTATTAAAGGTTTTCTTAAGCTTTCAGCTCCTTAACCGGTGGTATGGTTTACCAGCCTGGATGAAGACCATTGTACACTAGGTGAAACAACCGTGAAGTGACTTCGGATCAGTCAATCTAGACTATATCTCTCGGTGAACAAAGGAGTCCGGCAAAGAGTTCCTTAGTTAGGTCCTTCGCGCTATGAAAGTTGAGGCGAAACGCGCTGTGCAAGTCTTCGGAACGTACAATATGTCACGTAAGGGAGCGACCTATCATCTTTTCGCTCCAAGCCACCCTCACTGCTCATGGTACATCCTGCCGAATAACAAACAAGGCTCTGGCAACTGACTGGTGACTAGCTAGTATAGCCATCCCATTAAAGACGTAGTTAAATACCACAGGCCGATGACGGGCAGCAGAATTAACTGGTGAAGCCTATTTCCAGCAGTAGACGGCAATAGGCTGATGATGATCTGGCTCGTCCAATGATAAAAAGAGCTGGTAAAGTTTTCCTACAGTCGAGAACAAAAGTCTTAAAAATAAATTATCATAAATAAAGTCACAATGAGACTTTGTTTTCGTTTTAAATGGGTCATTGACGATGTTACTTTAGTAGCGGGATAAATTGCATTGATGTGACGTAATTGCATTGTTTTAAAGCATTTTGCTTTTATTTTCAGTTGATTGAATATACAATTATACATTGAGCTTAGTTAATAAATGTGTACCATCTAAATCTAAACATAAAAAGGAGAAACTGATCCACTCACTGACATGACAACGCACAGCCTAAACGACTACACGTAGGCACTTGAAATTTTGGAAGGGACGTAGCTTAGGCTTAGGGAAATAGCGGGAAAATCTTTTTGTATGAAAAATATAAACCACTTGTTAGACGCTTGAATTTGGGTGGTAAATGAAGGTGGTAAAAAAATGCGGGTACCTGCATTTTTTTTAATGATTAATGAACGTAAAGCTTAGGTACTTGCGACGCTATATTGTAAAATTCCCACGGGAACGGGAGTTATTGGAAAGAACTTTTGTATGTAAAAATCTAAACACGCGGACGAAGTGGCGGGCAAAAGCTAGTCGTCTATAAAAAAAATTGGAGGAGGTTCTCAATTCGACTGAATGTTTTATTTTTGTTGTATGTTTGACCACTCCTTTCAGGAATTGTGCTTTTTTTGTTCAAAAATGCTGCAACTGTAATTTTAATATTACACATTCAAGCCTTTCCATAACAATAACGAATACATAAAACCAAGAATCGTTTAATCTGGTGCAGTCGCACACTCTCTAAAATGCAACCGATAGAAAATCGACGGAATTTCTAACAACGACAACCCTAGTTAATATAAATGATGTTATGATCGCAAAATCGATCCGCAGATGCAATAAGATCACAAATGGAACGAAGCCGTCGTCACAATGCGTGACGTCACACTGGCAACGGCTCACATTTGGCACACGGGTCAAGTTGAATGCCGATACCGAGCAATGCCAAGGATGGAACGCGTAAGTGAGATACGAGAAAAAAATTGGGTGAAGGTCTGTAACCGAATGTACTGCTGACCTAACATGTACCGGAACATAAATGGATCACGAATAAGCGCCAGGCACACAAGGAAACATTTTGTTTCGCGACATCACGCTCAACACTCAATGTATATCATCAGCCTATGTACATCATAGCAGTCCACTGCTGGATATAAGACTCTCTAGTTGTTCGCCACTTGGGCAAACATCTGGAGGATGTACCCATAACCGCCACGTAGGGCAGGCGTATTGGCGATCGCTGGGCGTTACTCCTCGCTCCGGTGACACTGCTGCCCATCATCGGCCTGTGGCATTTAGCTACGCCTTCAATTGTGGTTATACTGCCACCAGTCCTCGTTTGTTATTCGGCAGAACCACAGGGATATAAGAGAGCGACTCATCACATTTTCGCTCCAAGCCTGCCCGTGGTGTATCCAGCCGATCCATCTCAACATTTTTATCTCATCATCATCAGCCTATTGCAGTCCACTGCCGGACATAGGCCTCTCCAGTTGTTCGCCACATCGCCACGCTGGGCAGGCGGGTTGGCGATCGCAGGGCGTAGCTTCTCGCTCCGGAATTGATGACTCCGCTTACAATCAAAGATTAACGTGACGTGCCTCCCAATTGGCCACACAGTTCAAGTTGAATGCCGAGCAATGCCAAGGCTGCACTCCACAAGCGAGCAAGTAAAAAATACACGAAAAAATCTGTGCCACTTCTGACCCGATCTAATTGGTGGCGAAACAACCGGTGTGCATTATTGTCGGTGTCGACTTTCATTCGTTGAGTATTTTTTTAATGAAACTGGCTGTTTGAATGCGAATTTGTCGTTTTACTTTTTGAGGAGAGAATTTGGATGCTTTCTAAATTTGTTTGTAGTTCAATTATTTATTTGCACTTATTATAACACATACCTAAGTGTCCTAAAAAAGGTAAAATACTAAGTACCCTAAACCGACGAGCATGTATAAAGAGATTGATGATATGGACGAAGCAAAGAAGTCGTGTGCCAGGATCGTAGCAAATGGAAGGCCGTGGTCTCTGCCTACCACTCTAGGAGAAAGGCATGACGTTATGTATGTGTATGTAACACATACCTTAGTTTCAAAATAAACATGCGTTTAGGGATTTTGTTATATATTATTAGATATTTTATTTTCGATTTAAATTATAGCCGAAAATCCTAGTTATGGCTAGGATCCAAATCTAAAACATATGTCGACGTAATAAGAGGAGCTGTGCGAAGCTAAGCAAAAGGTAACAAAAATTGACCAATTGTCTTGCTCAAATACATAGTGGAATAATATCATTGATAATTTTTTTTCAGCAATCAACTTCACGTAGTCCCGTTTCTGTAGAAACACACCCTAACTCATTCTTACTCTGTTTTTTATTAAATTACGTCATCTAAACATCAATGATTTTCATTTGGGTATCATAAAGTAATGTAGCACAAATTACTATTTTATTTTCTAACTGCTATACCACTTCTATTAAAATTATAACGCAATTACTTTGAATATGCGAAGTAAGCCCACCGATTAAATTACATAATATTTGCACATTGAAAAACACGTAATGTCTCACGAGCGAAATTACCGCCATAACGTTTAATGTTTCTTGCAAATGTTCATTATAAAATTACGCAAAGTAATCACAGACAACTAGAACAATCAATTTTTAAAACCCGCCCACTATCAATTTCTGTTGCGCAAAGTTAGATAAAGTTAGCAACAGGCTAGACTAGAGATTGTCAAACTTAGTATCCTTTTTTTTTTATTCAGAATGAGTTTGCGCTTGACTGCGATTCGCCTGATGGTAAGCGATATCGTAGTCTACGATGGAACGCGCTCACCCAGCAAAAACCGATTCACTCTCGCCTTGAACATCGGAAGATTATATCTCTCGGGGAACAAGGAGCCCGCCAAAGAGTTCCATAGAGAAAATTAAAACTTTTGAAGTTTCATCTTAATGTTGATCGAGGTACAAAAAGAGCCTGACTCAGATTTCTAACCGCAACCTATGCTTCCAAGTCCTACGTTTTAATTTGTAAGGTAGTACTAGAGAGGGGGAGGGAACAAATAGGAACAGAATAAATAAATAACCTAGGACATGCCACGCTGCGCGCAGCGCCATCTTGTCTCAAAGTAAGTCCAAGCTATTATATGCATAAATATTTTATTTACAACTAGCTGTGCTCGCGACTTCGTCCGCGTGGAATAGTTATTTTTCCCCCGTTTTTTTTTTACATTTTCCATTATTTCTTCGCTCCTAATAGTTGCAGCGTGATGTTATATAGCCTAAAGCCTTCCTTCCGATAAATGGTCTATTCAACACAAAAAGAATTTTTCAATTCGGACCAGTAGTTCCTGAGATTAGCGCGTTCAAACAAACAAACAAACAAACTCTTCAGCTTTATAATATTAGTTAAGATTGCACAATACTTAAATCCTAGCTTTAGAACCACTTGTAGGTAAATCAGGCCCCGTAAAAATGACATAAAGTGTCTGTTTCAAATGTCAAAATAACTAAATAATAAAAACAAAATACTAAAACAACAAATCACCCAATATTTGTATACTGTTATGGATCTCAGTTTGAGAACCAGTAGCATAACCGATAGATCGGTAACGTTGTGACGCTCGTTGCGCAATTTATAAGTAAATCAAACCTTTGTTGATGGAGCCATGCAAATGAGCGGCATCGGGCTAGTCTAGTCCTGTTTATAGTTATTTAGTTTGACAGCACTTAATTTAAGCAGATACTTAAGTTCGTATTGCCAACCTATTATGTATGAGATAGGGTGTCATAAAACATTTATTTTATTAGCTCATAGTATTGATTTTACAAAGTAGGTATTCATAGTAAGTAGGTAAAGCTATGGTGGTAGGATATAAAAATCTAAGATTTAAGATAAGTGTACAAACGTACAAGTAGATTTCATGCATTCCATTCTTAATACTTAAGAACCCTATAGGTTTTTTTATTTATAAATACGGTAATTTTTTAACAAAATCGATAATTATAATCTACGTACTTTCTCGGTCGACTGTACAATTCGTTATTTCAATGCCTATAATGATGTTTTTAAACTATATAAAACATATCACGCGACCAATCTCGCTAAATACTATTAACTCAAACTTAGTTTCATGTTACTGCACAACAACATGTACGTACGTTCGTCCACACATCAAATTCCCTGCCCTTATTTGTCAAATTTCCCCAAACAAATGTTCAACTAAGTTTAAAACACATAGAGTCTCTTTTCCATTGAAATATTTTGTCAGACCCAATTGCTCTGTCCTTTACAAAGAGTACGCAAAAACAATTTGTGACTTCTAACAAAAAGCCTTTATTATTCAAAGGTCTGTATTTTACCTAACACAAAACATCCTCATTTTGTAAATCCTTTAACAAGGGAACCTAGCGTAATGAAACTAGAACTAACAAGTTTAGAGGAGCAAAATTAAACATTCGTTGAAACTTTATATGAATTTCAGCTAGGTACAAATACGAGTTAAGAGATTAAAATGAACGCGGAAGAGAAGTTTCAGCTTTTAATGCTAAAACGTATTTCGTAGTTCTTAGATATGCAAACTTTAATAATAAATATTATACCAAACTAAATTTAAGCTAAAGTAGATTACGTAAAAGTTAAGAAATGAAGTTATGAAACTCAGACTTAACAAACGCAAATATGACAATACAATACTTTGATAGAAGAGCCAAATCTCATAATGTTGTTTATCATATACTATACCGGTAAGATAATCCCCTAATTAGAGATTAATATAATTGTATTGATAGTTGCCTATGCCTAGCAGGCCAGCAGAACGATGATGATGATAATTGACCATTTAATTTAGTTATATTGTGATATTTTTAAGCAATACCAAATTATAAAATGTTCTCACTTACATATTTACCTTGAAATACCTCTCATACTCCTACTCCCTCGAGAATCGAAAGAAAAGAGTTGAACACTATACTGTAGAATTTTAAATCTTACAACTAAAAAAAGTAAAGGAATATGAAAAAATCTTCTAATAAAGCATCCATTTAGGCCTAACACAGAAGAAAAATTAACAAAACAAGTAGTTATCCAAGATGAACCAATTGGAAACTTTCCTAGTCTTTACCAACGTCGGAAGTACAAAATACTTTGCCTTATCTGTCCGGAACACTTGGCAAACGCTGTGGGCAGCTTCAAAAAGCATCTTACCAGATGGCAAGAGGCCAAGAGGCAAACCGCGAGAAATGCTTAGTATCGCAGATTCCCAACGACTCGTTAAGCGGGGTTAGAGGCCTGGATTGTGATTCACGATTGGAAGGAATTAAAGGCTACGAACAGGTAATACCACGAATGTGAAAATAGGAACACAGCAAAGAATAATTTGTTCGAGGAAAATATATTGCGTTCATCATAATCCTAGTATTGGCCCATTTGCTTTGAAGACTTGGACCCTTTTATGATTTGTATGTAGCTATTACAGAGACTATTGTCATCAATATTGACTACAATAGGTACTCCTACCTGATCGATACATTTGGTAATGATTAAACTTCCAGATTCGTCTGAATGTGCAATTTTGCTCACCAAAGTCAAGCGTATGGATGTAGTCCATGTAATACTACTCATAATAACGAACGCAAGCAAAAAAATTACAACTTAACCTACTAGAAATGTTTAAACCTAATGATAAGGCCGCCTAAATTGTACAACAATTTATTCTATAAGTACTTTGTCTAGTTCTAAGTCGAATTTTTGGTGTGCAAGCCTTAGAACCCTTACAATTGCGTAGGGATGTTGCATCGCTGAGCGTCTTTTATCGCCTATACCATGGGGAGTGCTCTGAAGAGATATTTTCTCTTATACCTCCCTCACCTTTTCGATATAGGAGCACTCGGGCTGGCATGCGTTGTCACTGTTTCACAGTAGATAATATTCCTCCGCGCACTAAAAAGTTTGATAACTCTTACTTGTGCTGTACCATTAAAAAGTGGAACTCTCTGCCAGCACACGTGTTCCCGCCTTCTTATAGTATGGGATCCTTTAAACGAAGCGTGAAGAAGCATCTTGCAGGCCAGCATGGCTGTGATGACTGACTGGAAACCATGGTTTCCCGCCCGTTGTCAGAGCGGCTTGGGCTTCCTTTCCTGCTTTCCATCAGGCGGAGGGAAGCCACTATGCTGAGCCAATATATAAAAAAAGGCAGAGTATCTATCTTTCTAGTAGTCCTACGAAATCTTGAGTCTATACGTCTTTGTTATTGTCTGTTTACACATCATCCTAAACTTTCCATCCAACATTTATCTACGTCTGATCAGCAATTTTCGCTCTTTCTCCTTCTAAGTCACATACATTCAGAGGCTTCAATTTGAATAATGTTAGTTAAACGTTTACATCAATTACAGTTACATTAACGGTCACCAAAGAATAAATTAATAGATAAGTGTGAGTAAACATCTGAGGTGAATGTATTCATTCATTTGCACACGATAACACTGTTATGTATATCGGTCATTATAGGATTTGCATAATTGAATTTCAATTTGTGTACTTACAGCTATTATTGGGCATTAATAAAGATTAGGATGTACGGTTAAAGTCGTGTAGGTGGTATAAGATTCTGATCTTAGTTTCAAATAAATGGCTGTATGTTTTCAAAATGGGAATGATAGCAAACAATATGAAATTAGAAAAACTGAGCAAGTATGAGTTTTATTTTGGCAGGGTTTTCTTTGGCAGGCGTCTTACTTTACTAGGATTAACTTATAGGTCTACTTAGTATATCGAAAGACAGGCGGCTTTCCACCGGTGTTCTAAACTTTGTAATCCCGCGTCATGAAGTAAAAATGAAGGAAGATTAAGAAATCCATGATGGCAGACTATCAACGCACCTACTTATACGGATGCATAGCAAATTTTTCTAGATCCACGACTGAGAACTTGCATTCCTAAATAAACTGTTATCTCTCGCGAATAACATACGTTGCGGATTTAGAAAGATTACGAAACCAATGTTACTTGATCCCCTTGATCTCTAAAAGCTCAACAAATCTGGGGATTTAAAGGGCCATTGATAGGCGGAGGGGGATCAGGGTATTTTGGTCGAACTAACGCCAGCCTGGCACAGATCCAAGTGTTGCCACTTTATAGCAACCATTATTATTATGGTATGTTTTACGAGAAAACACGTTTGGTACGTAATAATTGCTGAATAAACGTAGCGTTTCGTATTACGGAACGCGAAACGTTATTGCGATTCGGCAAAACGTTGTAGTATCGTTATTAAGTGTTTGGTAACGACCATAATCTGTAAACGTGAGCATTTTATGTGATAGGTTTCCTTTTTAGGGTTCCGTAGCTAAAATGGCAAAAACGGGACCCTTATAGATTCGTCATGTCTGTCTGTCTGTCCGTTTATTCCGAAACTATAAGAGCTACATTATTGAAATTTGTTACGTAGATGTATTCTGTTAACCGCATTATGATTTTAAAATAAAATCAGAAAAAAAACCAAAATTTTTGGGGTTCCCCATACATAGGACTGAAACTTAAAATTTTTTTTTTCATCATACCTATACGTGTGGGGTATCTATGGATAGGTATTTGAAAATGATGTCGTTCATCATCGATTATTTTTTTCTAAACTGAATAGTTTCCGCAAGAGACTATTCCAAAGTGGTAAAATGTGTGCTATTACCACTTTATGTGTCATAAAACACTATTAAATAAAAAATAAAATAAAATAGTTTATTTCTGCAAATAGATTCACTAGTAATACTTTTGCACGTCAAACTTTTTTCCTACCAGCACTTCGACGTGTAGCCTGCTGAGAAGGTGTGCCGCAACAAACTCAACAGTTAGCCTTGTTTAAAATATATAATACAATACAATAATATCGTTTTAAAAAGCGCAAGCGAGCAGACTATCATGTCCATGTAATATTGTCATCCATATAATCTTGTACTTTATAATAACCTTTTGACATTAAAATGGACTTAATGCGAGATTTAAATCTATGTATAGGTAGATCAACAATATTTTGCGGTATTTTGTTAAACATTTTTACACTTTGTCCTATGAATGAGTTACCAGTTTTACGAAGCCTGAGATTGGAAACAGCAAGTTTGCTCTTATTTCTAGTATTGAACTGGTGAAGATCTGAGTTTTTACTATATAAATGTATATTCTTACGTACAACCATAATGCAGTCAAATATGTACTGTGATGCCACAGTTAGGATATTAATTTCTTTAAATAATTATTATTATTATTTTTTTAGTCACTGGATCACTTCGCGTCAGATAAGGTCTCGCTAGGAACACATCGTAACTTAAGTACCTACCACTGTCACAGGCCTACTCCACTTTGAAACCACCATAACACCTAACTACCGTTTTAGCGTATCGCGAAATGTACAAATAACAGTTACGAGTAAACTGTTATATTTCAACGCGTAATTAAGTCAGACAATCTTTTCGCGCAGGTTGCAAACCACTAGTATAACTGGAACCCTTTATGCGTACATTTGAAACGTTAACCGAGGTCTTGGTAAATTGGACGATGTATACGCTGCGAGTAACCAGTGTATCAAGAGCTTTTTTATACAAATAGTGACTCATGGCTTACTTGAATCGATTATTCGAGCAGTCGTTTTTTTTTATCGTGATATAGTAACCCGATAATGGAACAGTATGCCATTCATGGTCTTTGACACCTAACCCAGTTCGGGGCCATTCTTTGGGGAGTGTGCGTTCGTAAAAGAATGGCTGGAGGTTAGGAGCGGTCGTGGGAAGCGTAGATTCAAATGTCTTTGCTTGCAGGTGACCCGCCAAGTTAAGAAAGCAACCAAATTTATTGCTTTTTTTGTCATTGTTGTTTGTGAATTGCTTAAATAAAAAGAATTCAAATGCTTTGCCAAAATAAATAAATAACTCAAGACATGCCACGCTACAGGCAGACAGACAAACATACTTTCTCATTTATAATATTAAGTACATATGGATAGGAAAAGTGTCTGTATGTTTGTCTTTCTTTCACGGCAAAACGGGGCGACGAAAATTGACGTGATTTTTTAAGTGGAGATAGTTGAAGGGATGGAATGTAACATAGGCTACTTATTGCCCCTTTCTAAAACTTCCCTAAAATGGGGGGGGGGGGGGGGGGTGGAAGTTTAACGCGAGCGAAGCCACGGGCAAAAGCTAGTAATTAATATTGCCCGTAATAATTACCCGGAAAAGAGTTAACCCTAACACTCGGTCAATGTTACCGTAATAAATGAACAAAACACGGTAAATATTTTATCAAATTCTCGGTAATTTATCTACGCCAACGCTACTGGGGCGTAAAGTTACTATGTGGTACACAGGAATTAATAACTTCTTATGATGCATAACCCTTGATGTTGAGGGTTAATTAATCTTACAGGTATTAACATGGTTAGGTGCTGCGTGTGGAATGCAGGTAATTGTATAAATTTATGATATTAATGACCCAAGACCTGCCACGCTGGGCCACACAGCGCCATCTAGTCCCAAACTAAGCCGAAGCTTGTACAGTGGGTACTAGACAGCTGATAAACTTACGTAGTTTTTTGTAATTACCTAGGTAAATAGATAAATAAATAACCCAAGACATGCCACGATGGGCCACACAGCGCCATCTAGTCCCAAACTAAGCCGAAGCTTAAACTATGGGCACTACACAACTGATAAACTATATACTTTTTTAAAATAAATACATAATGTACATAGTAGTAACACCCAGACCAATACAAACAGACTTGTACATGCACACAAATGTTTGTACTATGCGGGGATCGCAACCCTGACCTCTGCGTCATGTCAGGGGAGGCGTCGACCGCCACCGAACCTGAACTGCACTGGTCGTCGACTTAACTAATTAATAAGTTTATTTCTACCATCCTATCTTTGCCCAAAGTGGCGAACAACTGGAGAGGCCTATGTCCAGCAGTGGACTGCGAAAGACTGACTTTCTTTTTATAATCGCCTGATGTTAAGCGATTATAGAGTCTTAGGTGGAGTGCGCTCACCCAACAAAAACCGATTCACCCTCGCCTTGAAAATCTGAAGACTATATCTCTCAGGGAACACGGACTCCGGCAAAGAGTTCCATAGCTTAGCCGTTCGCACTATGAATGTAGGAGCGAAGCGCTTTGCTTATGATGATGAGATGATGATGATGATGATGATGCTGTCGCACCAACAAGACTCGTCAAATACCATGTGAACTGCAGAAAATTGCATTACCCAGCAAAAACTTTAATAACATATAAGCCAGAATGCAAGCTCTTGGGTCTTTACGAAAAATGCGCGTTTCTTTCGAAACGTCGCCCTTTAAGTTCAAAAAAGTTTTCGCTTTCTTCCCACGGGTGGGGACTTGGTATTCTTGATATTTTAGTTATCTTGTGCATTCTTTTTAAGTTAGTTAATAAGTCAAGATAATGACTCTAATGGCTTAACAAAACTGTAGCCACATTAGGTGCTGTCGCGGCCGGAGCGATTTTAATGACGTTTCATCATCATCATCAGCCTATCCGATTGTATCGAGATATAACTTCGAGTATTCAATCAGTACCCGCATATTATTTAAACACATACTCTTGCGATGGATATGTCACCGTAAAATTTTATTATGATGTGTATTACTATGGAAACTATGTACTAACGAAAATTGGTTTGAATGAGATCTAGACAGGAGTTTTGTTTTTAAACGTCATAAAACAAATAACCTAATTTTTTTCATTCAATCAACTCCAATATAATAAAATGAAGATAAACATTTATTTAGCTGTATAGTGGTACGGAACCCTACGTGCGCGAGTCCGACTCGCTCTTGGCCGGTTTTTGTGAATACGGATTACGAATTGCCGAACTTTTTAATACGCGTAGTTAGATTCAGTTATCGCAAGTAAAATCATACAATTTCAATATCCTTGTTAAGTTCAGCCATAATTGCATTTATCGTTGATGCAATAGAAGACCTTTGCATTAATCCACTCCATTGCGGTGTTTTAAATCACTTTGTACATTGACAACTGTTATATTAATGCTAGGCTGTACCAGCTAGGCTCAGACAGCTAGGAATAAGCTCTATAACATTTTACATAAGCTGGGGTGTTGATTTTATGGTAACATGTATTCAGTTAAACGTTTAATAAATTGTAGGCTATTCGACAATATTGGTGGCGTAGAAATTGTCCGCCATCAAAATAAAATTGACTTAGAACTTTGAAAGTACATACACAATAGGGATGTTTACAGGATCAAAATATTTACATTATATTTAGTCCGTATTTTTTTTTAGATTACATAAATATATTGGACACATATTTTTCTTTTTTCATTTAAACAAAAAATAACAATTACGAGTGGGAGTCTTTGGCGAAAAAACTCCCACTCTTTGACATCACGCGTAATTTTAACGGGCTATATCGTTGTTTTTTTGGTCTAATTTACAAATGAAAAAATACGTGTTTTTTATTTTTGAACAATATAAAAGGCGGTCAAATTACATTATTTACGGCCTATTGTTATGAGACCTATGACCTGGCACCTATGTGCAGCAGTTGTCACTGCCGATGATTAGGATGTGGATAGGCGGATACTGAATTTGTGCATTGGCCACAGACAAAATAATTATAAAAGAGGTAAATATAGAAGAGATCAACAATTACAGGTCAACAGAATTCTAATTGATTAATGGACAGAAACAGAACATGTTTATTTTACTATAAACATGTTCTATATAAAATATAAAATTCCATCCGCATATTGCGTTATGCCACAAATCACTATTGGCTGTTGACATTCTCTAACATTCAAGCCGTTGGCTCAGACTTAACCAAATCGTAAGAGCCTGCTTAGTCTAACTATTTGCACTGGTGATTTACTCGCGGTCATGACTCGCATTAGGTAACACTGTGTTTCGCATTTGTAATCCTTTCGAGCGGTTTTGCCACCTGCTTTGTGAGTTCAGCGCTGGTTTGGGATTGCCGGAAAGTCTTAGGCTAAGCCGAGACTTCAATATTGAGAGACCTCGTCTACAAGTCAAAAGTCGCTCGGGGATCAACGAAGCGAAACATGCTAGGTGTGTTCTAGAAAATCTAGAGTACCTAGGTGGTTATATCTAAATTCACTAGATACCTACTTAGATAGATAGGTACCACATACATACAATCACCTACAAGCTCGAGTGTCAAAAGTGACCGATAACTAAAAGTTATCGGGAAATCGGGACCCCATTCGGGACTTCGTTGTCTGTCCATCTGTTCGTCTAACCGTCTCGCGTCTGTCTGACACCTCATGTCTGTATCTCAAATACCGCGATAGGTAGACATTTGAAATTTGTTTAATTATTATTTCTAAAGGAAATACAGTAGTTTCGACTAGGTGAAGAGACGATTTGCGCAAGATGGCTGGGGCAAGTGCAGAAGCCCAGGATTGAGACAAGTAACGAACAATTGGAGAGGCCTACATCCAGCAGTGGACTGTGAGAGTGGCTAATGATGATGATGACAGAAATATACCTCGATATTTTATTGTATGATGTAAGATGGGGTGGGGATGTAAGGGGGCGACCTATCACCTTTTCGCTCCAAGCCATCCTCACCTGCCCGTGGTGCATCCTACCGAACAACAAACGAGGCTCTGGCAAACCGATTGGTGGCGGTATAACCATCACGATAGAAGGCGTAGCTAATATCATAGACCGATGACGGACAGCAGCGTCACCGGAGCAAGAAGCTACGCCCTGCGATCGCCAACCCGCCTGCCCAGCGATTATGGGTATATCCTCCAGATGTTTGCCCTAAGTGGCGAATAACTGGAGAAGCCTATGTCCAGCAGTGGTCTGCAATAGGCTGTTGATGATTTTATTGTAACGAGCTTTACGGCATTGAGACACATTGGAAAGAACTTTGATCGCTATTAACAAAAACAAAACTGACTTAGGTACCTACCTACCTAGAGCCCGTGACATTTAGCTCATGTTAAATACGCAAATGAGAGTACTTAAATCCGCTCCCTAATAATACAGGTAGGTGTTCCCATATAATTATGGGTGTTAGTTGCTATTAAGTGTAATTTTCTGCTTACCGCAGAGTTACTTATCATACCTAATTGGCGTAGGGACCTTTCACGAACGATTTTATCAGTAGGTAGGTACATATTAAGATTGTTTATTTGTACCTCACCGGAGCGAGGAGCTACGCCCTGCGATCGCCAACCCGCCTGCACAGTGTGGCAATGGGCCTGTTTCCGTAAAAAATGTAATTAGTCCGTCTTCTAAATTGTTCAAAAATAAAAGACACGTATTTTTTCATTTGTAAATTAGACCAAAAATGACAAAGATATAGCACGTTGAAATTACGCGTGACGTCACACAGTGGGAGTTTTTTCGCACTAAGTAACGTCAAAGACCCCCACTCCTAAATTTTGATGCCTTGTATCTTTGTTATTTTTTGTTTAAATGAAAAAAGAAAAAATACGTGTCTAATATATTTTTATAATCTAAAATGCGGACTAAATATAATGATTATTTTGACCCTGGAAACATCCCCAACATCCCCCTGGAAATACCTCCAGGTGTATGCCCAAACGGTGAACAACTGGAGAGGCTTATGTCCAGCAATGGACTAAGTAGGTAATAGGCTGATGATGATTTGTATCTACTTATAGGAAGGAACTATACTTAATTAATCTATATCTACATTCATATGTAGTAAATAATAACTTATACGAGTAGGAATAGGAAGGGTAGCCGGTGGAAGCACTTTCCGATAAACTTCTTGATATTAATCTGAGATATCGCTAACAAATTTCTAAAGATAAAAAATCGGTCAGAGAGTAGGGTTTCTATTTCTATTATCTATTTTATTACCTACTTAATGGAATTTCTTATTTATAAGTCGAGTTGCTTAGTTACTGATAAGGCGCTGACATTCTAATACCTACCTACTTTAGAAAAATAGACCGAAGTTTCTATAAGAAAAATTTCTATAATCTGAAATGAAATTGGTCCAAAGCAGCAAAACAAAAAAAAAACTATTTCTACAACCAACCTTTTCGGTTTCCAACGTCTAATGAAAACTCCGAACATGATGAGAATCACATTCACCACACTAGCACATCCACTATTTCCGAACACCGGTTCACAACACTAACCAAACCATGTTTTCACAAAACAAAACAAATTACCGGCCAGCGATACGCACAAAACAGTTGAACATAACAAAACACACGCGATTCTGTTTACAAACGCGCGAATTCGTATGCCGAATTGTTACGTCACTGCCGATACCTGTCATTCGATTTTCAATTTGACAACCGGAACGACGCGAGTTTTTTTTCTGTAAGCAAAGACGTAAGACGCGTGCGGCGCGCGCGGGCGATGCACGGCGACTGACTGGCTCCCGGTTGCACTATGCAGCTGCTACGTATCCCGGCTGCTTTGTATTAATAAATTTTAGATGTCAACCGCTTTCCGCGGTGGTCGGATCTCGCGTTGGCAGAATGAGAATATTCCTTTGCCTGATTGATTAGGCAACTGGTAAAAAATATTGCACGCTCGCTAATTATGTGGCACAAGTGAGTACTTTCATTTCCTTCTGTATTGGATTTTGTTGCTTATAACTGTATAATTACGATCGTGTTTGGCGTGCGATTGTGTCGCGTGATTTTGTTTAGCGACACGCTATGGTACACGAGTGAACACACGATTTATTAAAAAAACTATTCTATGGCTGGTTCATTCGAAGTCATTCATTTCTACAACCTACACCAATATTAATGTTTATAGCGTAAAAAAATGTAGGGCTCTCATCTCGTGCGGTGTCCGAATCACCCCTTTCAGTCTCCAAATTATGATGTAGCCAACGTCTTCTCATTTATCAGTACTTTTTTTAATGATTATAAAATCTGAGAGTCTGTACACTACACTCCTGAGGTTTACTAAGAAACCTTGAAATCATCTGTTTGGATTTTTAATTGAATTTGAAATTTTAAGTCATGTCATAATTCACCGAACATATTATTTTTATTTTAGATCAACACTTTAATACACAACAAACTCATCAAGATTTAGTTGCAAACAATTATCAGAATTTATCTAAATTTTTAAGGCGAAAATTCTCAAAAAAAATCATAATTCTGAAACTATGAAAAATAGCAGAACATACTTATGGTGGTTCGGATACCCCAGGATAGGAGGAGGAACCTGTTTTTTTCTGCAATCCATCTTCCTGATGCGACATATAGGCTGAAATTAAGACCACGCCTCTGGTAATATTTGTGACAGACGGGTTTGTCACATAATACCTACATAACGAAAGTCACCTCATTATTTCTACAAACATTCCAATCGATGTATCGAATGGTCAATGAACCTGTCCGTTACCATGTCACAATCGATATTAAAATCGTCATTCGCCAAAAACGCGACTCCGTTCGCCACACAACGAATCTTATCCGTCAAACCGCTAGCGTAATCCAATTCCGTATTTCCGAAGGCAGGTAGGGAACTTTGCGATAAAGTGGGTCAAACCAGGAACGAGGCTCCTGTGGGACGAAACTGGGACAGCTCGTCAGCTCCTCTTGTGTTAGCGTTCGTTACTTTAATTCGAAAATGGAACGGGACTTCGGTATGGGAATTATGACGTAATTGCGTTGCTGAAAACAAATACAGTAGAAGAATAACTTAACTTTCGGTGATGGATAAGAAATACAAATCATTACCCCATCTTTTTCTGTGGGTGTCGTGTTGGGGTCGACTAAAGGAGTCCTTAACGCTAATCTATAATGATGGTTAGGTAATCATCATCTACACTAATATTATAAAGAGGAAAACTTTGTTTGTTTGGTTGTAATGAATAGGCTCAAAAACTACTGGACCGTTTTTAAAAATTCTTTCACCATTCGAAAGCTACATTATCCACGAGTAACATAGGCACAATTTTATTTTGGAAAAAAAACTTTACGCGGACGAAGTCGCGGGCGGAAAGCTAGTACACAATACTTTTGAATAACAGCCTAAAATGTATTTATTTATATAAACTTTATTGCACAAAATGGTATAAAAAGCTAACTTTAAAGTTAGGAGCATTCTCTACCGGTCAACCTTTGGATCATGCAGAGAGCAGTAGTGTGCGGTGAGTGTACAAAGAGAACACGGTATTAATATTAATTAACCCAATTTACATAATATAGACTGTGTAATATGTTAACATAACCCAACCCAAGACATGCCACGCTGGGCCACACAGCGCCACCTAGCCCCAAACTAAGCTGAAGCTTGTACTATGGGTACTAGACAATTGATAAACTTACTTAGATACATTTTTTTGTAAATAAATACATATTATACATAGAAAACACCCAGACCAATACAAACAGACATGTTCATGAACACAAATGTTTGTATTGTGCGGGAATCGAACCCACAACCCTTGGCTCAGAGGGCAGAGGTCACTACCAAATGAGCCACCGAGCCTGTCACCAAACATAATATAAATATACTAGATATAAATGTCTTAAAAATAGTAGTACTTATCAGGCTAGTTAGTAGGTAAGTGGGTAGCCTCTATTCGTGTAAAGGAACGATGTCGGTACTCGATACACCACTTACTTACCAAGTATTTGTACAACCATCTTGTTCAAACAATACAGATCGAAAAGTCACGTTTGAAACATAGGAATCGATTTCGCAAACGTTAACCGCACAAAAGTGTAGCTCGGAACGGAATAAATAATACAAAAGTGTTCCAGGAAATTCCAGATCCCACTTACCACGCAAATAAGGCAGTGTTTGCTGAACCCTCGGATTTGAACGGGATGCGAACCGGGCTTACCTGTGAAAAGAAAAATGTCGGTGAAAATTTTGTAATCTCAACTGGTTTGTGTCAATATTTATGGTGTGGTTGGCGAAGAGGGACGAACGGCTTTTATATTGGCTTCTCGTGAAAATGTAGAAGACATTTTTCACAAATAAAATTGGTAGGTAGATCAGATCACCTACGGTTTTAGAATGATAAGATTATATACTTCTGTTCTTTACACTTGCAATTCAGTCTTAATCATAATAAAAAGAGGCTTGAATGAATAAATAAATTAATGTCAGACAACATCACATACATTGCTCCGATTATAAAGTAAGTAGCTTGAGCACGTGTGTTATGGGTATCAGAACAACGAGGGTACCACAAATATGTTTAAATACAAATACCAAGATAAAAGAGCAATAGCCCGTCAAATAGAGTCCTTTCGTAGTCTTTCTTGCCTTAAATTAATTGAGATTAAATTTGAAATTCGAAATAAAAACAAAGAATATTGTCTTTTGTAATTGTTTCGCTTTTTTTCTTCAGGAAAAGGTTGCCATTGTGTCATTGAACTTTATGCATACTTCCTCGGCGGCGACCCATTTCGAGCGAAGATTCGCTATGCCCCACCTCTATTAAATTAAAAAAAAAATTAAAATTCCCACCAACAATTCCTAACGTTTTCTAAAATATGTGCCGTGCATTATCCTCAATTGTGCATCAGTTTATCGTCCAACCCGATATAATTTCCCTCAACGCGAACTCTTGAGCCTCGGTACCAAGTGATTGCTTACACTCGGGCCTCAAGGCATTTTTATGTGAATTCACGGCCGCTTGTGTAGCTATCATCAATTTTCTATGGGAAGGCAAACGACTAGTGCAGACGTACGCCATGAATAACCTCTTTATGCTATGCATGTTTGAAATAAGTGGGCACGGTTGTGTATATGCGGAATGGTAATGCAAATAGAAATGCTGCTTTGAGCGTGCTTTCATCAGTGCATTGACAGATAGAGAACAAATATCAGTTATTCAAGTACCCTACTAGACTATCATCATCATCAGCCTATTGCAGTCCACTTCTGGACATCGACCTCTCCAGTTGTTCGCCACTTAGAGCAAACATCTGGAGGATATACCAATAATCTCTTGCGGATCTGTCAACCTGTGAATGAATCTAGTTCTTTTTTTTGTTTTTATAGTACCTCGACATAATCGAGCGAAGGTTCGCTATGCCCTACCTCTCTTAAAGTACTTGTTCTTAAATATGAACATGGGAGAGACAATCGGGAGTCGGGAGGGATGTGCGGTACAAAAGTGTACATCGAACGATCCTTTCCGATTATTATACGACCTCAGGTCATCTAACCGGCCAGCACAGCGGTGGCAACTGACAAAAAATTGAAATGGTTACTTGTCGGTTGTCACAACTTGGGCTTCTCTTACGTTTTCCACTACGTGAGAAAGACTCCTGTTTTGGAATACCTTTTTTTATTTCATTGTTACATAACATTATACAAATGATATGGGAAATTTTGCAGATAACGTTGATATGCGTCCATCTGTACTTTGAACTTGCGCACGCGCCGCCCGCGGCTGAAGCTATTACGAAAATGTCAGGTGTTGTGCGCACAACCGTTTCCGGGTACGGGAAAGGATATAATACTTTTTTACATGGGAATGTTTACCGTAAGCCGTCTCTGGAGGGAGCCAGTGTAGTGTGTGAGACTCACGTCTACCAAAATACGATGGCATACCCAAAGAACCCCCTTACGTCGCCAATGAGCAACATTTTGCAGGAATACGAGTACTTAAGAAGCATACGCCCGTGACCCTGTCTACTCTGAATAGATGCCATCTTGTATTTTTTTTATACCACAAAGGTGGCAAACATGCCTACGCTACGGCCCGCCTGATGTGAAGCGGTTACCGCAGCCTATGGACGCCTGCAACACCAGGTTTCTCAAACGCGCTTTGCCGATCCTAACCATCGGCTGTCGATGCAGAATTCACCCCAGGAGCTCCACAAGCCTGTATGACTGTAGTTCGCCACGTTACATACTGAATGGTATAAAAAAATCAGATCTAACACTTTAACTTTAACGTAACTTACTTCGTGTTCATAACGGGATGTACCCATGATCTTTTCGCTCCAAGGCACCATCACCTGCCCGTGGTGCATCCTGCCTAATAACAAACGAGGAAACTATAACCATCACGATTGAAGGCGTAGCTAATACTACAGGCCGATGAGAAGCAGCAGCGTCGCCGGAGCGAGGAGCTACGCTCTGTGATCGCGAAAGTGTTTGCTTAGCGTGGCGATTATGGGTAAATCCTCCAGCTGTTTGCTTAAATTGACGAGCAAACTGGAGAGGCCAATGTCCAGAAGTGGACTGAATAAGCTGATGATCATGATGAACATAACTTCAAGGTATGGAATAATTCCATTATCATTCAACTACATTGTGGAATCGATTACAGAAATCTTGCTCATTCGATTTCATAAGCCATTAGTCACATACGACACGTTTCTTAACAAAAAATTGGAAGAAAATTCCAAGAAGCCTACGTGTAATCACTACAGATTTATTGCAACGAAATCATAGAAAATCTTAAGAAAAACTTGTAGTGCATTACGACGCTTGGGAGCGCAGTGAGAAGAATGCAATGGGACTGCATTGTTTAGTTTCTTGTGACAGACCAGATGAGTTTAGTAGAGAGCAAAAGAGCTAGTAAAAATGTGAGGAGACCTTTTTGTAGCACTAATGTAAAGATTGTTGTAGTTACATATAGATATAGTGTAGATACATAACGCATAGTGGAAGCTTCCATCGGTTAAATCGATAAAATAATAGAAGAATTTGATTGTTTGTTTGAGTAGTTCTTATGGTACCTTTTTATGTAAGTGATAGGAAATTGTATTTGACGAGTAATAAAGATTTTTGGTCCGTAAAACTTCAGCCCTTAAAGACGAAAGTGTTTTAACATTGTGTGTGAACCAGAGATGATTTACGGAATCGAAACTTTTTATCTCTACGAGCGTCATGCGAAAACTCTTGAGTGCTGCAGCGAGCTATGGAGCGGACTATGTTTGGAATTTGATCCAATCAGATATTCGCAGACAAACCAAGGTCACGGACATAGTTCAGAGCATTAGCAGTCAGCCTGCTAATCCTGAGTGTGGCAGTGGAGAAAGCACATAGTGAGTAGAACAGATGGCCATTGGGGCGGAAAAATTCTGGACTGAAGACCTTTTGTCAGAAAACGAGGCGTGGGACGATGTGACGCCGTTAATCCAACGTCTAATTTTGGCATTTACATAGGTAAAGCTTCAAAGCAAAACACAGGTAAAGCTTGAAAGCAAAACACAGATAAAGCTTCAAAGCAAAACACAGAGAAAGCTTCAAAGCAAAATCCACTTTAAAGTGATTTAAATTTTGAAGGTGTTTTCTGCGGTAGAACAAAGCTTTAACGTGTCTCATTTGTCCAAACAAAAGAGCTCCTTTGCCACAATAGCAAACCACATTTCATTAGCATGTAATCGCGTATCCACGGTTGTCGTATTAACACCCGCATGTGAGCAAGCCTGTCGGATGATTAGCAACGTTATATGTAGTCAACTAGTCACTAGTCATTGCCCCGACCTTCGGTTACCAAGCGATATACTAAAAACTAGCTTTCGCCGCACGCTCTTCGCGCGTGCGTGCTCAAGCTAGGTCTGCGACGCTGGACGCTCCGGGCTTCGCCCTACGCGGAGCTCGGCCTGCGGCCTCGCGATACGCAGCTCGGCCTGCGGCCTCGCGAAGTTACTTTTCTGGGTTGTACCGTCCGTATGGGCGGGCGCGGTGGGCTTTTTTGTGGTTCGTTGATTCGGTTTTGTGTGGGGGCTCCTTGGGGCGCCAGCCGCTCCGGGCTTCGCCCTCCGCGGCGTTGTTGGGTCGGCTCGCTCGGCCTCCGGCCTCGCAAAGCTTTTTTTTTTCATTGATGGGTGCATACTCCTTGGAGCGCTGCTCCGGGCTTCGCCCTACGCAGGGCTCGACCTTCGGTCTCGCATGTCATAGTAGATGCCATAAGAATGTTAGTCACGTCATACTTAACGTTTCCATACAAGTGAACAAACATTCACACACACAGTAATGTAAGTATGTTCGTTACATCAAGTATGGTAAGTATGTTCGTCACATCAAGTATGGTAAGTATGTTCGTCACATCAAGTATGGTAAGTATGTTCGTCACATCAAGTATCGTAAGTATGTTCGTCACTTGTATGGAAAATCGTGATTTTCGAGTTGCCTTTTTTTTTCTTCCTGGTGGCTTTATGGGGCTTTTTGGGGCTTCTACGTAATCTGTGGATCATTTTTAACAGGACCTCATACTTGGTTTTCAAGATTTCGCGAATTTACGTTTCAGGGTAAATCTCGAAAATTACCCTAAAAATGGGGTAAATTTTTAGACCATCAAATAAGTAATTAGGAGACCTTCAAAAGAGCCCCCGAACTTTTTATTCTCAGAGGCACCCTTCTGCCCCAAAAGCCACTTTGAAATTTTCGAAAACCTAACTGTTTTACAAAATGGCCGCCAGCGCAGCCGCCATCTTGAAAGTTTGACTTTTCGGATTTTTCCCATATACTACACTATATATGACGTCGATTGGCATTTTTACTTTTTTCCTGCCAAGCATCTTGGCGGCCAGCTAGCTCGCCGAAAAAGGCATTGCCAAAAAATTTGTTGCCCCGCCGCGCCGAGTGTTGCCAGGCCACCAAGATAAAAATAGTCAAATGTCATTTTAATGGGTCAAACTTATAAGTACATGGCAATTTTTTATTTAAAATTTTGGTCCTTCTACTTTCGACCTTTTTGGACCATATCTCAAAAACTATCAAAAAAGCCAAAAATATTTTTACACCTGGCAACACATAATAACCTAAAGGACAACCGACCAGTATATTGCAATTCTGTAAAATGTTGCCATGACACTGAAAATTCATTTTGAAATTTTCCAAAACCAAACTTTTTCACAAAATGGCCGCCAGCGCCGACGCCATCTTGAAAATCGAAAAAATCGGAATTTTCCCATATACCTGACCATATATGGCAACGGATGGCATTTTTACTTTTTTTCTGCCATTTGCCGGAATGCTCAAAGTATAAGCCAAAAATGGCATTGTCAAAAAAATTGTTTTCCCCGCCGTGCCGAGTGTTGCCAGGCCACCAAGATAAGAATGATCAAATGTCATTCTAATGGACTAAACTTTTAAGTACATGGCAACTTTTTATTTAAAATGCTGGTCCTTCTACTTTCGACCTTTTTGGACAATATCTCAAAAAATATCAAAAATGTCAAAAATATTTTTATACCCGGCAACACACAATAACCTAACGGATAACCGACCGGTACATTGCAATTCTGTAAAATGTTGCCATCACATTGAAAATCCATTTTGAAATTTTCGAAAATCAAACTTTTTTACAAAATGGCCGCCAGCGCCGCCGGCGTCTTGGATATCCAAAAGTCTATATTTTTCCTGTATTCTAGACTATATACTGGAGCAGAGACAATTTTTATTTTTTTTCTTAAGTGCATCCTTGGATCCACAGAACTTCTGGAAAATGACTACTGCTCAAAATTGTTTTTGCCCGTCAAAACCAGTGTTGCGAGAATTTTTCTCCAAAACTACCCTGTGGCCAATATCAGCCGGGGTTGCCATAAATCTGCATACTCGAAAATTGGATATACGTCAAAATTTTTCCACTCATGTTTGGAGCCCTGGGCCAAAAACTACCATCAATTTGGTAGAAATTAAAAAACCTACTAATAGACTGATAAATATCCTACCACTGCCCAATACTAACCGAATCGATCCAGTGTTGCCAACAGTATGAAAAATCAATTTGAAAAACGCAAAAAATTTTCTTGGGACAAAATGGCCGCCAGCGGCGCCGCCATATTGTTTTTCTTTAGTCTATGGTCACCGGTCGACACTCGACTATATCTGTGACGAAAATAAAAAAAAATCTTGCCGCTATCTGTAAACACCGCGACGCTATGACCACGCAAACATGAGTCCAAAACCAATTTTCAATCCAAGATGGCGGCGCGGCCATCTTGTTTTTTTATTTTTTCTTAACTTTGACGTTTACAACTTTCATAGACAATTCGAAGACAGTATGCGCCGCTCGGTCATTCTATACATTTTAAACTTTTTTTTTGCGAAAAACCGCCGCCATCTTGATTTTTTTGGATTTTTTTTTCAAAAACCTGTTTTGATTAAAAATTTAGGTACCTTTAAGTTAACATCCCGACCATAGACAAGCTCTTTCTACCCGAAAAACACCCCTGATCAGTCAGTGAGTCAGTGAGTGGTAATTTAGCTTTATATATTATAGACTAGCTTTCGCCGCACGCTCTTCGCGCGTGCGTGCTCAAGCTAGGTCTGCGACGCTGGACGCTCCGGGCTTCGCCCTACGCGGAGCTCGGCCTGCGGCCTCGCGATACGCAGCTCGGCCTGCGGCCTCGCGAAGTTACTTTTCTGGGTTGTACCGTCCGTATGGGCGGGCGCGGTGGGCTTTTTTGTGGTTCGTTGATTCGGTTTTGTGTGGGGGCTCCTTGGGGCGCCAGCCGCTCCGGGCTTCGCCCTCCGCGGCGTTGTTGGGTCGGCTCGCTCGGCCTCCGGCCTCGCAAAGCTTTTTTTTTTCATTGATGGGTGCATACTCCTTGGAGCGCTGCTCCGGGCTTCGCCCTACGCAGGGCTCGACCTTCGGTCTCGCATGTCATAGTAGATGCCATAAGAATGTTAGTCACGTCATACTTAACGTTTCCATACAAGTGAACAAACATTCACACACACAGTAATGTAAGTATGTTCGTCACATCAAGTATGGTAAGTATGTTCGTCACATCAAGTATGGTAAGTATGTTCGTCACATCAAGTATGGTAAGTATGTTCGTCACATCAAGTATCGTAAGTATGTTCGTCACTTGTATGGAAAATCGTGATTTTCGAGTTGCCTTTTTTTTTCTTCCTGGTGGCTTTATGGGGCTTTTTGGGGCTTCTACGTAATCTGTGGATCATTTTTAACAGGACCTCATACTTGGTTTTCAAGATTTCGCGAATTTACGTTTCAGGGTAAATCTCGAAAATTACCCTAAAAATGGGGTAAATTTTTAGACCATCAAATAAGTAATTAGGAGACCTTCAAAAGAGCCCCCGAACTTTTTATTCTCAGAGGCACCCTTCTGCCCCAAAAGCCACTTTGAAATTTTCGAAAACCTAACTGTTTTACAAAATGGCCGCCAGCGCAGCCGCCATCTTGAAAGTTTGACTTTTCGGATTTTTCCCATATACTACACTATATATGACGTCGATTGGCATTTTTACTTTTTTCCTGCCAAGCATCTTGGCGGCCAGCTAGCTCGCCGAAAAAGGCATTGCCAAAAAATTTGTTGCCCCGCCGCGCCGAGTGTTGCCAGGCCACCAAGATAAAAATAGTCAAATGTCATTTTAATGGGTCAAACTTATAAGTACATGGCAATTTTTTATTTAAAATTTTGGTCCTTCTACTTTCGACCTTTTTGGACCATATCTCAAAAACTATCAAAAAAGCCAAAAATATTTTTACACCTGGCAACACATAATAACCTAAAGGACAACCGACCAGTATATTGCAATTCTGTAAAATGTTGCCATGACACTGAAAATTCATTTTGAAATTTTCCAAAACCAAACTTTTTCACAAAATGGCCGCCAGCGCCGACGCCATCTTGAAAATCGAAAAAATCGGAATTTTCCCATATACCTGACCATATATGGCAACGGATGGCATTTTTACTTTTTTTCTGCCATTTGCCGGAATGCTCAAAGTATAAGCCAAAAATGGCATTGTCAAAAAAATTGTTTTCCCCGCCGTGCCGAGTGTTGCCAGGCCACCAAGATAAGAATGATCAAATGTCATTCTAATGGACTAAACTTTTAAGTACATGGCAACTTTTTATTTAAAATGCTGGTCCTTCTACTTTCGACCTTTTTGGACAATATCTCAAAAAATATCAAAAATGTCAAAAATATTTTTATACCCGGCAACACACAATAACCTAACGGATAACCGACCGGTACATTGCAATTCTGTAAAATGTTGCCATCACATTGAAAATCCATTTTGAAATTTTCGAAAATCAAACTTTTTTACAAAATGGCCGCCAGCGCCGCCGGCGTCTTGGATATCCAAAAGTCTATATTTTTCCTGTATTCTAGACTATATACTGGAGCAGAGACAATTTTTATTTTTTTTCTTAAGTGCATCCTTGGATCCACAGAACTTCTGGAAAATGACTACTGCTCAAAATTGTTTTTGCCCGTCAAAACCAGTGTTGCGAGAATTTTTCTCCAAAACTACCCTGTGGCCAATATCAGCCGGGGTTGCCATAAATCTGCATACTCGAAAATTGGATATACGTCAAAATTTTTCCACTCATGTTTGGAGCCCTGGGCCAAAAACTACCATCAATTTGGTAGAAATTAAAAAACCTACTAATAGACTGATAAATATCCTACCACTGCCCAATACTAACCGAATCGATCCAGTGTTGCCAACAGTATGAAAAATCAATTTGAAAAACGCAAAAAATTTTCTTGGGACAAAATGGCCGCCAGCGGCGCCGCCATATTGTTTTTCTTTAGTCTATGGTCACCGGTCGACACTCGACTATATCTGTGACGAAAATAAAAAAAAATCTTGCCGCTATCTGTAAACACCGCGACGCTATGACCACGCAAACATGAGTCCAAAACCAATTTTCAATCCAAGATGGCGGCGCGGCCATCTTGTTTTTTTATTTTTTCTTAACTTTGACGTTTACAACTTTCATAGACAATTCGAAGACAGTATGCGCCGCTCGGTCATTCTATACATTTTAAACTTTTTTTTTTGCGAAAAACCGCCGCCATCTTGATTTTTTTGGATTTTTTTTTCAAAAACCTGTTTTGATTAAAAATTTAGGTACCTTTAAGTTAACATCCCGACCATAGACAAGCTCTTTCTACCCGAAAAACACCCCTGATCAGTCAGTGAGTCAGTGAGTGGTAATTTAGCTTTATATATTATAGATAGATAGATAGACTAGCTTTCGCCGCACGCTCTTCGCGCGTGCGTGCTCAAGCTAGGTCTGCGACGCTGGACGCTCCGGGCTTCGCCCTACGCGGAGCTCGGCCTGCGGCCTCGCGATACGCAGCTCGGCCTGCGGCCTCGCGAAGTTACTTTTCTGGGTTGTACCGTCCGTATGGGCGGGCGCGGTGGGCTTTTTTGTGGTTCGTTGATTCGGTTTTGTGTGGGGGCTCCTTGGGGCGCCAGCCGCTCCGGGCTTCGCCCTCCGCGGCGTTGTTGGGTCGGCTCGCTCGGCCTCCGGCCTCGCAAAGCTTTTTTTTTTCATTGATGGGTGCATACTCCTTGGAGCGCTGCTCCGGGCTTCGCCCTACGCAGGGCTCGACCTTCGGTCTCGCATGTCATAGTAGATGCCATAAGAATGTTAGTCACGTCATACTTAACGTTTCCATACAAGTGAACAAACATTCACACACACAGTAATGTAAGTATGTTCGTCACATCAAGTATGGTAAGTATGTTCGTCACATCAAGTATGGTAAGTATGTTCGTCACATCAAGTATGGTAAGTATGTTCGTCACATCAAGTATCGTAAGTATGTTCGTCACTTGTATGGAAAATCGTGATTTTCGAGTTGCCTTTTTTTTTCTTCCTGGTGGCTTTATGGGGCTTTTTGGGGCTTCTACGTAATCTGTGGATCATTTTTAACAGGACCTCATACTTGGTTTTCAAGATTTCGCGAATTTACGTTTCAGGGTAAATCTCGAAAATTACCCTAAAAATGGGGTAAATTTTTAGACCATCAAATAAGTAATTAGGAGACCTTCAAAAGAGCCCCCGAACTTTTTATTCTCAGAGGCACCCTTCTGCCCCAAAAGCCACTTTGAAATTTTCGAAAACCTAACTGTTTTACAAAATGGCCGCCAGCGCAGCCGCCATCTTGAAAGTTTGACTTTTCGGATTTTTCCCATATACTACACTATATATGACGTCGATTGGCATTTTTACTTTTTTCCTGCCAAGCATCTTGGCGGCCAGCTAGCTCGCCGAAAAAGGCATTGCCAAAAAATTTGTTGCCCCGCCGCGCCGAGTGTTGCCAGGCCACCAAGATAAAAATAGTCAAATGTCATTTTAATGGGTCAAACTTATAAGTACATGGCAATTTTTTATTTAAAATTTTGGTCCTTCTACTTTCGACCTTTTTGGACCATATCTCAAAAACTATCAAAAAAGCCAAAAATATTTTTACACCTGGCAACACATAATAACCTAAAGGACAACCGACCAGTATATTGCAATTCTGTAAAATGTTGCCATGACACTGAAAATTCATTTTGAAATTTTCCAAAACCAAACTTTTTCACAAAATGGCCGCCAGCGCCGACGCCATCTTGAAAATCGAAAAAATCGGAATTTTCCCATATACCTGACCATATATGGCAACGGATGGCATTTTTACTTTTTTTCTGCCATTTGCCGGAATGCTCAAAGTATAAGCCAAAAATGGCATTGTCAAAAAAATTGTTTTCCCCGCCGTGCCGAGTGTTGCCAGGCCACCAAGATAAGAATGATCAAATGTCATTCTAATGGACTAAACTTTTAAGTACATGGCAACTTTTTATTTAAAATGCTGGTCCTTCTACTTTCGACCTTTTTGGACAATATCTCAAAAAATATCAAAAATGTCAAAAATATTTTTATACCCGGCAACACACAATAACCTAACGGATAACCGACCGGTACATTGCAATTCTGTAAAATGTTGCCATCACATTGAAAATCCATTTTGAAATTTTCGAAAATCAAACTTTTTTACAAAATGGCCGCCAGCGCCGCCGGCGTCTTGGATATCCAAAAGTCTATATTTTTCCTGTATTCTAGACTATATACTGGAGCAGAGACAATTTTTATTTTTTTTCTTAAGTGCATCCTTGGATCCACAGAACTTCTGGAAAATGACTACTGCTCAAAATTGTTTTTGCCCGTCAAAACCAGTGTTGCGAGAATTTTTCTCCAAAACTACCCTGTGGCCAATATCAGCCGGGGTTGCCATAAATCTGCATACTCGAAAATTGGATATACGTCAAAATTTTTCCACTCATGTTTGGAGCCCTGGGCCAAAAACTACCATCAATTTGGTAGAAATTAAAAAACCTACTAATAGACTGATAAATATCCTACCACTGCCCAATACTAACCGAATCGATCCAGTGTTGCCAACAGTATGAAAAATCAATTTGAAAAACGCAAAAAATTTTCTTGGGACAAAATGGCCGCCAGCGGCGCCGCCATATTGTTTTTCTTTAGTCTATGGTCACCGGTCGACACTCGACTATATCTGTGACGAAAATAAAAAAAAATCTTGCCGCTATCTGTAAACACCGCGACGCTATGACCACGCAAACATGAGTCCAAAACCAATTTTCAATCCAAGATGGCGGCGCGGCCATCTTGTTTTTTTATTTTTTCTTAACTTTGACGTTTACAACTTTCATAGACAATTCGAAGACAGTATGCGCCGCTCGGTCATTCTATACATTTTAAACTTTTTTTTTTGCGAAAAACCGCCGCCATCTTGATTTTTTTGGATTTTTTTTTCAAAAACCTGTTTTGATTAAAAATTTAGGTACCTTTAAGTTAACATCCCGACCATAGACAAGCTCTTTCTACCCGAAAAACACCCCTGATCAGTCAGTGAGTCAGTGAGTGGTAATTTAGCTTTATATATTATAGATAGATAGATAGATAGATAGACTAGCTTTCGCCGCACGCTCTTCGCGCGTGCGTGCTCAAGCTAGTCGAGCTTTATATAATATAGATATATACATATATACTTTTTTATACTAGCTCGACATGATGGCTACGCCTGGTGGAAAGCGAAAGAGAAGCCCAAGGTCGCTGTGACAACGGGCAAGTAACTGGTCAGCTACCATGCCGGCCCATCCCTAACCCCCCACGAGCTCCGGAAACCCTACTCACTGGCAGAAACTCCATCCAAATATATATTTCGATACAGTAGTTGTCTAAAGTAATTTTAAGTTTTCTCGTACCAAAGTAAGAAAATGAACACAACACACGGGTTCGTCAAACCGTAACAAAGCGAATATTCTCCATAACAAACGATGGTGATGAGGCTTCGGACCGGGACGTGACCAGAAACCCGGACGAAGGATGATTGCGGCAAGGGTTGCAGTGTTTATGCCTACTTTATTAGCTTCGCCTCAGGGCTTGTGGAGATTATGCTATCATCTGTAGAAGGAACCACGTGGGTAATATATTAGCAGATTTATAGAGGAATAATTTGTGAAAAAAAATATGTAATTTTATCATGAAAAGGCAATCAATGCCCAATTTCACCGCATCTTTATCTAGTTACTAGCTGTGCTCGCGACTTCGTCCGCGTGGAATAGTTATTTTTCCCCATTTTTTTTTTACATTTTCCATTATTTCTTCGCTCCTAATAGTTGCAGCGTGATTTTATATAGCCTAAAGCCTTCCTCGATAAATGGTTCAATTAAAAAAGAATTTTCCAATTCGGACCAGTCGTTCCTGAGATTAACGCGTTCAAACAAACAAACAAACAAACAAACATACTCTTCAGCTTTATAATATTAGTTAAGATCTAGTACATGTGTTCCCAACCTATATCGAATCGATTATCCTACCTTTTGACCATAACTTCACAGGATGTAGTAGTTAATGCTATTCTAATATAATTATGATTTTGCTATTTTGGTATATGACTGACCCGGTGGCTCAATTGGTGACCCCTGCCTTCTGATCCAAAAATCGTGGGCTCGATTCCCACCCGGCACAAACATTCGTGTGATGAACATTTGCGTTTGTTCCGTGTCTAGGTGATTATATTTGTATTTAAGTATATATTTGTGGTACATTCGTTGTTCTGATACCCATAACACAAGTGCTTAAGCTAGGTACTTACTTTGGGAACGGAACAATGTATGTGATGGTGTGTGACATTTATTTACTTATTGTGGAATAATTTCTGAAAAAAAATGTAATTTTATCATGAAATTGCTATCAATATTTTACCGCATCTTTATCTAGTACATAGGTTCCCAAACTATTATCGACTATCGCACCTTTTGTCCTTAAGACACCAAAGACTCCAAACTTTCGATGCCTTGTATCTTTGCTATTTTTCAATTTGAATGAAAAAAAGAAAAATACGTGTCCAATACATTTTTATGATCTAAAATACAGACGAAATATAATGTAATTTATTTTGACCCCCAAAACATCCTTTTAGTGCTCTACTAAGAAAATGTATCTTTATTTCGAAAAACCGTTAGACTTCTGTGGGTTTCTAAGGGAATATCGGAAATGGCTAGCATTTTGATAAATATTTAGTGATAGTAGCAAGTACCATCCATTTCAACCCATACGGACCCATTTGGGCGTCGACGGTCCTAAACCCATTTTCCAACTAAAAAATGTAGTGTACCCTTTTCATGTCACTGACAGATTCGATGTTTCCCACATAAAGTATGTATATGAGAGCGAAGTCGTTTGAAACGTATAGGTATACTTTGAAACACAAGCTTCCATTTTATATACCGCCCTTAAAAGTACTACTATGTTAGTGCTGGATGCGAGAGGCCCAAAATGGATCAAGGTTGCGAACATTAGGAGAGATCTATATCCAGCAGTGGACTGACACGGGCTGATGATGATGATGTTAGACTAATTCTGCGGTGGAAGTGGACGGGCCAAGTTATTCGAATGTAGCGAAAAAGTGTGCTAAAATGTTTTTTTTTTTAATAATAGTACAGCATAGTAATCGTCTGTTAGAAAGTGAAAGACAAGCCCAAGTCACTGCGGCGTAGCATAAGTAACCAAATTAATCGCATATCAATTGCTACCGCCATGGTGCCCTGTAAGATGGTTATACATCAATGATTGCCAATCGAAGTAACATCAGGGGTATTTCGTCGAGTAAACGGTAGTTACTAACCAGGCTGGCAAATCCCACCACCGGCTGTAACTTAATGTTTATGTCTAATGTTTTAGTCGTAACTATTTTAGTCGTAGAATCTTAAAAAAGAGGTAGGGCATAGCGAATTTTCGCTCGAATTGAGCCGCCCGTCCGGGTAAGGATGTCCACTCTATGGAATACCGCAGTCAAATGACCTCTGGGTCCTGTTTCTGCCGGTGGGTAGGGTTTCCGGAGGTCGTGGGATGGTTAGGGTTGGACCGGCATAGCGGCGGCAACTGACAGGTAACTGACCAGTTACTTGCCCCGCTTGCCCGTTGTCACAGCGACTTGAGCTTCTCTTTCGCTTTCCATCAGGCATAGGGAAGCCATTACGTCGAACCACTATAAAACTAAGTACATAGTACATTATGTACTTACGTTTGACGTTTAGGCTGTGTTGCAACAACCGTCCACAAACATTCAGTCTCCGAAAATGGCTTGAGGCTCTAAGTCCGAACAAAAATCAGCCAAGTCCGGTAAAATATGTCAGACATTGTACCTTTAATCCAGCAACGTTTGAGAGGTAGGCAGGTACTCAGGGAAACGAATGCAGTAATATTTTCCAAGCTTCGAAACTGGGTCGCTCGGAAGGCTTCCGAGGAAAATGTCAAGGGGAATTAGCCAGGGCTGCGTCTTGGGTGAAGTTAATTAAAGATTGTATTAAGAAAGTTTTCGCTGTAACTTGCGATTAGTTCTGGTGCGTTGGTTTTGATTTTTATGCTATTTGAAAAACTATCGCCAAGGTCAATTGGATTTTGCTAGCTTACCTTATTTCGACATTGTGCAGAGACGTTAGACCTGCGGGAGACTTTGGCACCCTGTCCTACAGACTTTTTAATGGAGAAGGCTCCAAGGAGTTGTTTAATCATGTTAAAGCACGAAGCAAATACTGCCAAAGTCACCATTTTACCATCGCACTACTAGACGCCGCGCTATCGTAACCATTCCGTACCATTTGGTTACGATTTTGTCCATAACTGTTCGTTTTCAGGTTTCATTTCTTCCACGGACTAGCAAACTCTAGAAAGACCTCCCAGCCGCGGTGTCCTCTGATCGCTACATGTCCTTCATAAGGGGTGGTTTGAAGAGAGCTTTTCCTCACGTTAGGCAGCGGCCTGGTTGTGCCCCGGCATTGCTGATCCATGGCCGGTTACTGTTAGGCCTACTCGTCTGCCACTAATAGCAATAAAAAAAGTGCGAGTAACCGGCCAAGTGCGGGTAGCTGCCCGTTTCCTGATATTCCCTTAGTCGTCTTCTGCGACTCCCACATGGAATGGTCCGATTCTAATAGAGAAACCACAATGTCGACATATCGTTTGAAAATAAAGAGTTTTTAGCAATTTAAAAATTAAAAACAGGTTATTCTATCATTTAATTATAACAAAACTGTGTCAATAAACGTTCTGTTGTTATGAATGACGTCACTCAAACCGAAGCAAAGAGGTTGGTCTCCGCATAAATACCTAATTAGCTCTTTTCCCTTGTGAAACAATAATAATTCTTTAATGATTAACACGACCCGTGGGTGTCCGACATGTTGGCATACGTCACTTAGCGTAGGTGTGTCGTCATAACGTCACCTGTCATGGCTGTCAGTTGTCAAAATGTATGTAAATGAATAAACGTACTGGCTGACATAACCTCATTAAGGTAACAAGTGGGTAAGTTGAATTAATGACGGCTATTTGTTAAAGATAAACGTGTGTTTATGCTTTAAGTAAAATATGGGAGCGGTGTAAGTGTTCAAAGTTTGTTTTGCAAATGTCAGTCGATTATTTTAATGGTTGTTTTAATGTGTGTGCGAATTTTGGTTGTGTTTTGCAAGATGGAAGGGAAGAGGTTCGGTAGTTTGTAATTATAAACTCATCAGCGGATGAGTCTCATAAATTAGTAAGAATAACTGAATAATTGCATGGCCTTCCCCATGATTGTTTCATTACGATCATCTAGATTGAAGTCTATTTAAATTACATGTTAATCATCATCATCATCAGCCTATTGCAGTCCACTGCTGGGTATAGGCCTTTCCAGTTGTTCGCCACTTAGAGCAAACATCTGGAGGATATACCCATAATCTCCACGCTGGGCAGGCGGGTTGGCGATCGCAGGGCGTAGCTTCTCGCTCCGGTGACGCTGCTATCCGTCGTCGGTCTGTGGTATTTAGCTACTCCTTCAATTGTGATGGTTACACCGCCACCAGTCGGTTGCCAGCGCCTCTTTTGTTATTCGGTAGGACGCACCACGAGCAGGCCAGGTTGGCTTGGAGGGAAAAGATGATAAGCCGCTCCCTTACATCACGGAACAAACACAAATTTCTATTTATACCTGTCCTTTCACAAGCATTTATTTACCCGAGTCAACCCTACACTCGCCGTGGCGACTCGGCTACTTTAAGTACAACTACTTACTTCCGAAGTAAGACTTGCCGTAAATTTGCTCCACGTAATTCTAGAGGGTTTAGTTCGTACTTTCATTTCTGCATCTTTTTAATTGGCTTATTTGTACACGACTCGATGCAAAATGAGACATTTAAAGTGTTTCCGCTGGCCATTTTTAGGGTTCCGTAGCTAAAAAGTAAAAACAGGACCCTATTGAACTCTCTCGTCTGTCTGTCCGTTCGTCTCTTTGTCACCAAGCTGTACCTCACGACATAGTTCTAATAAAATAAAATGCACTCAACATTTTCACGAATGATTTCAATGACATACCTAATTTCTATTTCGCACATAAAAACAAATAAGAACAGAATAACTTATAATAGCATTTTTCAGCAAAAAGGAAAAACCCATTTCAATATATTTACAACACGTTATACCTATTACTGCTATTAACAGGTAGGTTTTTCATAATACGATATTATACGCATAGATTTAACCAATTTAAGACACTCATTTTAAATGTTCTAAGTATTAATATAATAATAGTCTGTGTGCAAACACCGACTATTTACTCATTTTATTATTATACTATTATGCATGACGTAATAATATGCGGTCATTGACTTTTAGTGTTATCATCTGTACAACAAATCGATCTTTACCTATACATACAAAATTTCGCATCTGCATCCATAAGCATCGGTGGTTCAGTGGTAGAATGCTCGCCTGCCACGCGGGCGGCCCGGGTTCGATTCCCGGCCGATGCATTGAATTTTTTGTCTTTTTAATTTTTTTTTATTTGACTATTATAAAGAAAAACCTTGCAATATTTTTAATTTGATATCGATAGATGAAGATTAAAAAAAATGTTACTGAGAACATATATTATAACAGGCGAACTACGGAAATGATCTTGAAAGGTTTTGTTTTACAAGTTTAGTTGAACAAAACAAGAACAAGACTGTTATAGGAGATAGCTCTTTGATGTTTTTGCTCTCTGGTCTTTGGACCATAATACTTACTACTCTATTTATCCAAGTAACCACTATTTTATAAATAGGTCAACCCAATACTATTCAAATAAACAACATATCTTAAGCGCCACACTCAAACTGATACTGTCACGCTTATCTTCGATCACGATAAAGAAAGATACCTAGAAAATACATAATCATGTAGGCAATCCAAGGTAAATATTTAATAAATTCCTTAATATGTAATGAAATACTGCTTGCAACGTAAAAGCTTTTTGACTAGTAAAACGATTTTATACGGGTTTATTATTTACTAGAGACCAGCCCTCGCTTCGATTCGGGAATTTAAAAAACACATTAGATGCCTCTAAAATTTATCAGTGTTTCTCTACTAGGTATAATATTCATGTAGGTAGGTATTCTTCTTCTTCTTCTGCTGTAGGTATTACATATATAAATCTTGGTGAAGTGTTCGCAAGTGCCATATGAGAACTTAGAGCTCCCGGGTTCAAATCCGGGTCTAATGAAAAAATACGTGTCTTTCATTTTTGAACAATCTAAAAGACGGCCTAATTACATTTGTCATCACAGGCCTATTGTTACTAGGGTTTTCTATAAAGAAATTACGTAGTGCACAAATTTATTTCATAAAACTTCTTTCTACGTAGCTCCTCGCTCTGGTGACGCTGATGTCCATCATCGGACTATGGTATTTACCTTTCATCATTATGGTTATTTATACTGCCACCGCGGGCGTGTGAGAGTGGGTTGGAGCGAAAAGATGATGGGTCGCTCCCTTACATTCCACCTGTGTCTGTGTCACTCTCATATTATTAAAGTGGGACGATTCGATACGATTGGAGACCGATCAGGCTCAAAACGTGCACAAAACCAAAGGCCCGATTTAAAAAGGAAGTATAGAAAAAAACTTAAACAATAATTATTATTTATGTACATTTAAAGTGAAACACTTCATTCCCTATTCAAATTATGTTCAAATAAATAAAACGATCTATCACGAACGGTCTGTTACACGCCATTACAATGTTACGAGTAGACACTGCTGACTGACAACACGTGTTGATTTATTTACGCGAAGCTCATGCGATACTAAAAGAACCGTTAAAATTTATGTTTTTGAGCAAACATTCGAGAGCGCACCGTAACTGATGTTTATTGGTCTTCAGTGCAAAGGTCGATGACCAATTTGGCGAGTTTATGGCTTGAGTAGATAAGTAGGTTGGAGTTCTGACGTTGGTTTTATGGTCGTGGACGTTTAGAGTGGCGAGATTCAGGAAATTGGCAATGATCATTCTTATCATCATCATTAGCCTGTGTACTGATATAGGCTGATGATGGTGATGATGATTCTTTTCACTCTCGGCCCTCTCGGTCCGAATTCTAGTTTAGCCCATATCTTCCCACCGCCCCATTTAAGGTGCACTTACATTTTACTTGATAAATCAAAATATTAACAAAGTGTGGGTAGATGTTATAATTTTATCTTATACTAGACCCCATTGCAGTTAATCTAATGGTTGTTTACAGTGTGTGTGGTCATTAGTAAAGCATTTATAAATCTGCAAGTTTCGTGAATTTCGACCAATATGAGTTCACGGAAAAGGTAAGCTGTAACTTTTACAGTAATTATTGATAATATTAGTAAAACTATGTTTTTAATAACTTATTAGTTATACTATTTGTTAATATTACGAATATGATAATTATTAGAATTAATAATTTATTTCAACAATGGTATTTACAGATGGGTTACATATTATAAATAAAAAATAAATAAATAAAACCTAAACTAAACTAATATGTACAAACACTAAAAATCTTCAAAAACGGGTCCCTGTGGCAGTGACCCCAGGACGCTGGCTGCGTTACCTCGCTGAATAGCAAGCGAGATGCGCTGAGCGAGGTACGAGCCAGCTCTGGGGTCGCCCGAAGCCTGGACCAGTCTAGACGAAATCTCTTTTACAAGGGATTTGGCCTCCGGACCCCACGGACCCAATGTCTCAACTGCAAACGCCGCAAATTCATTGTCTCTCAGGAGAGATGAATATTTGCGGCGCTTGAGCAGTTGAGCCTGTTCGGCAGCCGAGCCGGCCCTCACCGCAGTGCCCTGGATGTGTGACGCAGCCAAAGTGTCCACACATGTCGCATCCCAAATAAGGATGCGACCGAGTTTCCAGGGCACTAGCGTGGCGCCATCAGGTCTCTTGCCATCGTCCCTAAAAAGGCCACGAGGTTCTAACGTGGCCGGAATAGAGGCAGTGGCAAGAGAACGGCGCAAGATGTCGTTGAGGGCGCTGTGGCGATAACCACGACCCGAACTCTGGGGACAGGAGAGCCCGTGGCGTCCGAACTGGTCCACGCTTCGGCCACAGTGACAAGTGTGGGCTAGGCAAATTTTTGAGCCCAGACGGAGGGAGCAAGCTACGCGGAGGGTATTGGCATCAAGCAGTGTGCCGATGTTGCGAGAAGGCAGGGCTTGAAGCCAACACCCTGACTCCCTTTCGAATGCCGCGAGGAGCCGGGCGCGTTCCGTGTTGTCAGCGCTGTCCACTAAGAGCTCAGAGCTTTTGGCTATGCTTTTCGGAAGGGGCATCCGCCAATGGGTGTGCGGCACTCCACGCCTGCTCCGCCTCCGCCAGGTGCGCCACCTCAATGCCAGAAGAAGAATCTAGAATGGTACTGACAAGAGGTAGCGAACCAAAGCAAGAGGACAAGAAAGCGGGGAGAGCCATAATTATTTGTTTTTTTATATGACTTTTGTTAGGTTATATTGAACGCCCCATTTAAGGTGCGCTGGGAACAGGAGGCCCCGTGGTAGTTGGTTGTATAAATTTTATTTGAACGTATTTTGTTTACATTTAGGGCTACAAGTTGTGTTTTTTTTGTTACAGACTGAATGTTCATGAAATTATATCAGCCCTAGAAGATCATAATCTTACAATTTCTGCAGACATTTTTATTATATATTAAGATAGTGGAAGCGAGGATACAGGGGAGACCAGTAACCTCACACGTCGTCAGTTGTTGGCTGAAGCTGAGGTCCGTCGTACGGTCCCATCATCAGAAGGGGCTTTAGAAGCTGTCGACGGTATTGATGATATAAATCAGGAAGAAGAGGAGGAACAGCAGTCCACATCGCAACGTCCTGCAAAGAAAGCTAAGATTATGGTCAAGAGGAAGTGGAGGCAAAAGGATATAGCAGCGAAATCTGAAAAAGAAACCACTACACCCGAGTTCGTGTTAGACAAAGACAATCCAGTACAGTTTTTTGAAATGTTTTTTGACGACGAAGTATTAGAATTACTGCGTTCAAGTACAGTCAAAAACGCTATTGCTAAAGGACATGTCAACTTTAGACTCACCATCGAAGAAGTAAGGAACTTCATAGGAATTTTACTGTTGTCTGGTTATAATAGTGCATCACGTTACAGGTTGTACTGGGATCAGAGCATTGATACACATCATCCAGGAGTAGCTTCATGCATGACCCGTAATCGTTTTGAAGAACTGCTGCGTTATTTTCATGCATGTGATAACAGCAATCTTCCTTCCGATGACAAATTTGGCAAAGTAAGACCTCTTTGGAATATGATGAACGAAAGATGGCTAAAGTTTTTCCCTGGGGATAAACATTTATCCATTGACGAGTCTATGGTGCCTTATTTTGGTAAACATGGAACCAAACAGCACATACAGGGAAAGCCTATACGTTTCGGGTATAAAATTTGGTCACTGTGCACACGATTGGGTTATCTTATTTATGGTGAACCATATCAAGGAGCTAAAACCGGTAATACCAATCCAAATCTTGGTGTAGGGGGTTCCGTTGTAACTAACTTGATTTCCAAGCTGCCAAATGGTGAGCATTACAGTTTTTATACTGATAACTTTTTTACGTCTCTGCGTTTACTTGATGAGGTGAGCGAGATGGGTCACGATATCACCGGAACGCTTCGAACTAATAGAGTTGAAGGTGCACCGCTGAAAGATGTAAAGGAGATGAAAAAGACTGCAAGAGGATCTTATATTCAAATTACGGACGTATCGTCGAACATGACATTAGTACGTTACAATGACAATAATATTGTAACTATTGCCTCTACAGAAAGCGGAGTTCAGCCAATTGGAAAGGTAAAAAGGTGGTGCAACAACAAGCGAGTAGACATAGATCAACCACATTGCTACCAAGTCTATAACAAGTTCATGGGTGGAGTCGATAGACTTGACCAAAATGTTGGCAAGTATCGAATCGGAATCAGGCTGAAAAGATGGTATTGGCAAATGATGATGTTTCCAATAAATGTGTGTGTAAATAACGCATACCAGTTGTACAGGCTCTCACCAACAGGTCAGGTGAAAGATTCTCATGACTTTTTGTCTTTTACAAGATATATAGTACAATCTTATTTGATTCTCGGAAAAACATCATCGTATCTTACGAAACAAATAAGATCAGTGCCACCTACGCCGTCAAAGAAAAAATTGCCTGATTCAATAAGGCTGGATGGAAAGGATCACTATATAATTAGAAACAATACTCAAATTAGATGTCGTGAATGCCACAAAAATACAATGTTTCGTTGCAACAAATGTGAAGTGGGTTTACATCAACATTGCTCTCAACCATTCCACACAAACAAATAATTTCCTTTTGCATATTGTCCAATGTCCATTCGTTCAGTGAACAAAGCTGAAATTTTGTTTATTTTCTTTTTATTTCCATGAATAAAAGGGATCCAACGGAAGATCATGTATTTTATTTCTCCTTACATATACCATGGGCATATGTTCCCAGCGCCCCATTTAAGGTGCGGTTCTGAATTTCAGGTTTAGAAAAAGTCATAAAAATTTAAGGTTTATTTTTGTCTTATTAAAGAGGTATTTATTTGATGTAAGTAACAAAAACCACAAATATCTAAAGATTTCTAGTCTTGGGAAGATATGGGTTAGGCTGGAAGGACTGGGGTGCAACAAAGAGAAGCCTCCTCGAGTGGCAAACTGCTACTAATCTCTTTCGGGGGATTGGTAGTAGTGGGTCCCGGCGCACCCTGGGCAACGGCGGGTGGTAATCTCTTAGGAGATTGCCACCCGACGGCTAATTCTCAATGAGGGAGACGAGCTTGCTCGTGAATACGAGCAAGCTGGTCGTCTCGCCTCGGGGCAGACAGAGTCTGCAGCTGCGCGACGTGGGCGCGCAGCACGGTTGGACCGCATTGGCGGTAGTGTGGATGGACGCATGTGATGCGTGGTGGTTTGTCGGCGATGGTCGCAGAGGAAGAGGAGTGCCCTTCGGGGGATCTCGCGGTGTTGTCGTTGCCGTCCTCCCTATCTTCTGCGACCCTTGCCGCCGGACCCATTGGTGGTGCTGGTTGACGGCGTCTGTCGGGTTCGCGGACGCTGTCCTAGCTGAGAGGAGGAACGCATGGTGATGCGTGGTGGTTTGTCGGCGATGGTCGCAGAGGAAGAGGAGTGCCCTTCGGGGGATCTCGCAGTGTTGTCGTTGCTGTCCTCCCTGTCTTCTGCGACCCTTGCCGCCGGACCCACTTGGTGGAGCCGGTTGACGGCGTCCGTTTGGTCTGCGGACGCTGTCCTGGCTGCGCACTTGTGCGCACTGGGGGGCCCTTGTGGCCGTGGTTACTCGGACGCGACTAGTGGGCGTTGGCCATTGGCCGTTTTTCCCGGACGTGTCTCGATGGGCGGCGTATTTATACGCCGCGGCTCGGCCGGTCCTTCGGCCACGGTTCTCGTGGCCGTCGGATAGGTCCTTTATGGATTGGTCGCCGGGCAACCTGTTTCCCCTCGCAAGAGGGACCAGGGGGCTTGCCTTAATTGGCCGGCCCGAGTGGAGTTAACCACAATAAAAAACCACCTGTTATCCCGACTTCGGTCGGGACCAGGGGGCGCGAGCTCAAGTGGAGAAAACCACACTAAAAATCCACCGTGCGGTGGCGACTGCACGCCCGACGGGGTCCAGCGAGGGTTGGTGTGGGGACATCTCCCTTGCCTTGCACGGATCCCGTCCTTGGAGGAGGGCGACGGCTTCTGCCTGAGCCCTAGGCTGCCCCAAGTGGGGGGGCCAGTCGAGTCTGCGCAAGCGGACTGCGCTGGTGGTGGCGTGGTGTTATGGTTCATACCAAGATCCCACGTCATCATCACCCAAGGCGCGTTGACGGTGTAGACCGGGGTTTTTTAGTGGGTATTCTCCGTCTCGCTAACATCTAGAGGCGGAGTGAGTCCCACATAACCTGCTGCGTCCCCGAGTAGCAGGTATGCGTAAATGCATTTTCCCCCGGTGCAACAAAAAAAAAAAAAAAGGCTGGAAGGACTGGCCTTCCGGATGTTATGTGCCTCTTTATTGTTATATTGTGCTTACTTGATTATAATTTAATGTGTTAAATTTAAGACACAGTGAGTTAGATATTGATGATAACATAGCATCCTGTTGGAAATAAATGAATTTTTATTTATTTTTATTTTCGGGGCCGTCTCTACCAGGGGTGCAAGGGGTGAGGTGCACCCGCTTGCAGAGCGCCCGGGGGCGCCTGAAGAGCGCTGAATTTTGAATATTTCATTCAGAAGTTAGCGTTGGGGGAAATCGAGATCGCTCCTGGGCAGTTCATAAACAGAAAAGCCTTTCGAGGACGGCGTTACAACAGAGCTGATGAGAGCTGGAGGTAGCCGTATTGAGGGAGCTAAAAGACCTCGTCAATTCCCCCCAAAGATCTGTGGCATAGGCCACGTGTGTCGGGAGACACGGCGTCATCTTCCTCGGGGTCGCTGATCGAAGAGCAAGGGAGCCCTCCCCAAAAGGGTGCCACGACCCTTGATCCAGCTGCCACAGTCTGTGTTCTGCGCGAAACACCCGCGAAGCAAATTCAGTCAGTGTATCATGGCAATTAGAAAGAAAGAACATTCAAATGTACAAAAAAATACAGTGTGTCACTAAAGGGTGTGTCCACCCAGTATAAGCCGAAGTATCTTCCGCAGACACCCAGGCCAACATCTAATTTCTTTACTTATCTTGTTTTTATGAACTGTGGTCATAACTTACCATCAGATGACCGTCAGACCCACTTACTTACATGCAAATCACACGACCTTGAGACCAGCCGCCACAAAGAGGCGAACCTTAGCTGCAGTACGGACAATTTGACCTAATTGCCTTCAATTCAGTGAATTGATACCGCTTGGTATAATGAGCCGCCGCGATTGGCTAGCTCTGCCCAGTTGGAATTGGTAAAGCGAATAATGTATGTGGAATAAGGTCCTTCTTAAAAGAGAATTTAAGCAAGAGGCGGCAGTCGAGCAAATGTGATGCCTGATGGTAAGCAGTCAACACCGCCCGTGGACGCCCGCAACTCAAATCGAGTTCTGAGGTTGCTACCGGCCTTTTAAATAGGAGTGCGGTCGTTTCTTGAAGGTACCCAAGTCATAAGCTGTTTGGAAAGACTGTCGCAGAAAGTTGGTTCCATAAAACCGACGCGCGAGGCAAGAAGTTCCTCATAAAGCGTACAGTGGAGATCGCCCACCATCGAGATGATGAGGATGGAATTGCAATCGGTTACGTGTGGTGCGGTGAAGAAACTCAGTTGCTGGTGAAGCAACGTTGTCCGTGCGGTTTCCGGATTTTCAAGTCTCTGTGACCTTAATGTTTCATCATCATCATCATCAGCCTATTGCAGTCCACTGCTGGACATAGGCCTCTTCAATCTGGAGGATGTATGGCAGGCGGGTTGCAGTAACTTCTAGTAACTTCTCGCTCCGGTGACGCTGCTGCCCGTCATCGGCCTGTGCTATTTAGCTACGCCTTCAACTGTGATGGTTATACCGCCACAAGTCAGTCGCCAGGTCCTAGTTTGTTATTCTGCAAGATGTACCACGGGCAGATGAGGTTGGCTTGGAGCGAATAAATGATAGGCCGTTCCCTTACATCCCACACGATTAAAACTAACCTATTTTAAGAGTTGGTGTAAAAATATATCTAGTCCACATACATCGTATTAACACTTATTGAATAATGTACTAGAGTCGGGAAGGTCATACGCCCTTAAACCCATTTGCTAACTGGTAGACGATTTTAAACCTTAGCACTATTAAGTTAAGGACGTAAAGTCTTCCCGCATAAAACATTTACATGTTAAGTAGTTCTATTTCTACTGTAATGTAATTAAATAACCTTTTGACATTATTTTGAATACTTAGTGTTATACTCGTACTCACCACAATACACATATTGTCTCTTAGCTTGCTATCGACAGACGTACACTTTTATTAGTGGACACCGCTTCTACAAAGTAATGTAGGACGCCCTCAGGGCCTCAGGCCAGGTGGAGCGACGATTTGCGCGAAAATGGATGTGCTGAATACGAAAGACCCAGGATCAAGCAAATTGGAGACGTATGTCCAGCAGTGGCCTGTGAGAAGCTAATGAAGATCGATAGACTGGTCAATTAAAGAAATATTGATGAACAATATGGTCCATCAGCATTAAGAGCGCGCATACAATTTTAAGCAACTCGAAACGCACGCGGGAGCCGATTCCGAAACACACATAGACATCATTTGTGTCTGTGTGGGTGAGCGGCGTGTCGGACGCTAACTCCGGCGGACGAACATATTTTGATACTTAACAATTTATTATTCATCTAAATTATTTGAACATTCTTTTATTGCTAAATATTTTATTAGTGTAGTATAGGTGCGTACTTATTAAATTGATTTAAACACTTTAGAGTACATTATTCTTAAGTGTTTACTAATTAAGGTTTAAGAAAAATATAACAATATTTTTGTCTTTCTATCTTTATATGTACCAGGTACATACCTATCCAAAGGTATTGTGTGAGTGATTGACATTATTAATGTTGCTTGATAAAAATCAATAATCCCTACTGTGTTTTCCTTGCCTTCTGATCATGAGTCAAAGGTCGTGAGTTTGATTCCCATCCAGAACAAACATTCGTGTGCTGAACATTTGTGTTTGTTCTGTGTTTAGGTGTTTGTATTATTATTTAAAGAAAGAGCAGTCTCCGTGGTTGCCACGATATAACTCTAACCCGTTTTATATTTTAACTTGTAAAAATTACTTTGTTCATTTTCACTCGGCAGAAATGGATCTCACAAAGAGGCTGGTTGCCATCATTCAAAAAAGATTAGTTTGTAAACAATTTGTCAATTTGAATTAAGGTCCTAAGTCTTCTATGCACTGATCACAGAGATCATGCATGTATCACTGATGCTTGTGCTGAAAGTTGTGCTTGTGTTTCGTAGCAGAAACCCCAAATGGCCTACAACAACTAAAATCTGGTTCCTATCCAGCTTGACCAATCCATCACTTATTCTCGGGATGAATATTCGTCATGACCCGAATCCTAAAGGTTACATTGAAGGAGTCATTGACTACTGCAGCATTCTCTAAATAGGTGTCCTGAACCTGATTCTGAAAGAATATATCACGACTGACCAGCGCTGTTTTTTGTATAAGGCACAAATCTTGCGTAGAATACTGCTTTTACGCAATTTTATAAATGACTAGCTGTGCTCGCGACTTCGTCCGCGTGGAATAGTTATTTTTCCCCGTTTTTTTTTTACATTTTCCATTATTTCTTCGCTACTAATAGTTGCAGCGTGATGTTATATAGCCTATAGCCTTTCTGGATAAATGGTCTATTCAACACAAAAATAATTTTTCAATTCGGGCCAGTAGTTCCTGAGATTAGCGCGTTCAAACAAACAAACAAACTCTTCAGCTTTATAATATTAGTTATAGTTAAGATGCAATGGACAGGTTACAAAGGCGTGTTATCTGAATAGGTAGGTATGGTGAGTCCTCTTGTATATATTCAAAAATTGTCTAGGATCGGTATTTTGAAAATTAAAATTAAATACAACAGCAAGTAAAAAATGTTGTCATTATCTCATTTATTTTCTACTTTACGGTCTAAATTAAGAAGACTAAACTTGTAGGAAATCAATTTTTAAACAATTTTGGTTCCTTCCTTTTCCCCTAAAATCGATATTTTGGAAATAAAACTCGCAAACCGCGACATATTCAAAACTGTATCATTATCTCCTTTGTTGTACTTTTTACATGCATGAATGAAAAGAAACAAAGTTCTAGAGAGTCAATTTCCGAACAATTTTGGCTCTTACCTTTTCCCCCAAAATCGACATTTTGGAAATTAAACTGAATTAATTAATTACTTAATAATATTTCGAATTTAACATAATTCCAATGACGGCGACGAAGCAAATAAAAGAAATAACAATACCTATTATGGCAAACTGCTGCACTAATGAGGGCGCCCATATCGCGTGTGAATTCGCCACCAGAGGTGCTAGTGTAGCGTGAGGTATCCGAAATGTCAAATTACATAGGTTCTGTGGGTTAAACGAGTTTATTTCGGAAAATTAAATAATTTACGGTACGGCTAGTCCACAAGTTGAAGGTCGCTCAGCGAGCTATGGAAAGGGCTATGCTCGGCGTCTCTCTGCGGGATCGAATCCGAAACGAGGTGATCCGGCAGAGAACCAAAGTCACCGACATAGCTCAACGGATTAGCAAGCTGAAGTGGCAGTGGGCTGGCCATATTAGCCGCAGAACCGATAACCGTTGGGGTAAACGAGTTCTGGAATGGAGACCGCGTCTCGGCAAACGTAATGTAGGACGCCCTCAGGCCAGGTGGAGTGACGATTTGCGCAGGACGGCTGGCAAGTGCTGGATGCGAGAGGCCCGGGACCGAGCGAAGTGGCGAGCATTGGGAGAGGCCTATGTCCAGCAGTGGACTGATGTGGGCTGATGATGATGATGAAATAATTTTGTGCAATTTTGGCATAGCTGGCATTAATTTTCGAAAATATGAGACACGGCTCAGTGATTATCTGCGCTTTAAAAGCGGAGCCGAGAAAATGAGGTATAAAAATTAGCGGTATGAAAGAAAAGCTAGTTCACTGGTTTGTTTATTAACCGTTAACAAACAGTTTTGCCTTTTGGAAACTTATGGCCTCCTTCTTATAACGAACAAACAGTCATCACATGCATAAAACAAACCTTAACAGCTATGCCCGAAGACCTCACTATACAGTGGCACCCTCTGGTGATTACAAAAACGGTAGCCCTCATTGGCAACGTTGCACCTTGCGACTTGCATACTGCAAGTTACATGCTCGCCCTGTTCGTCGCCATACTACCATTCAGCATACGTAGCCGGTAATTTTAACGTAATGTATGTAAATAAGTTACCGTAACGTATCCGTATCTTACCAGCCTTTTCGCTAAAATCACCCCTAGTAACCGTAATGGCCATACATTTCACAACTATCATATTGCATTTTGGTTTTACATTTTGAAACTATAAAATATAATTTTTACTTCTTTCTAATACTATCTGCATGAAAGTAGTAATCTCATATCGTTATCAGCCTCTCACAGGCCACTGCTGGACATTGGCCTCTCCCATTGTTGACCACTTTGATCGATTTAATTTTAATCGTAAATACTTGTTATTATTGTGACACAAAGATTCATTTATTCACACTAAACAATTAAGCGACAATTTCAAAATTGGATTCGAAGATCGATTTATCTAAATCTAAATATATCAATTTCGTGCATACCATCAAACATTTTATCATCCATCTTTACACATATAATTTTACTAATAATAACTCGACTATGGGATTTCTATGACTTTCAGCTTCATTGTATGCCTTTATTTATAGTCGTGAACATGTGACGTAGATTCCTTAAATGCTCCCAACTCAAATGAATCTCCTTATCAGTTTCTTCATGGAAGTTGTTTCTGACCATTGATGTTAACGAGCATATTAATAATCATTGGAATAGCCTTACTTTGTAACTTCATTAGTGAACTAATAAACAAATATCATTAATTTTTTGAAATATTTAGCAAATGTGGTTGTAGATAATAATAATTATAATAATCCTGATGTTTGTATTTGATACTCATGACTAAACATTAGGTAAATCATTTCATTAATTTAGTATGTATATTATTTTAACTTAATAAATTTTCGATACAAAAATAATATTACAAAGTATCAAACTCGTGGAGTTGCACGCGCGCAGAGAGGTATACGCTCATAAAAGTGGTTGTGCGTATGTGTGCGTGAGCGGAGCAGCGAGCGGCACGTCCTCCCTCTGGGATGACCCGATTTGGACTGAATCGGCAAGCTTCGCGCGCGTGGCTTTATAGTCACTTTTAAAAAAATCGTATAAAATAAGAGGCATAGAATATTAATAAAATAATAATTAGGTGCACTTAAGAAAGACTTCTTTTACATTTACACAAAATTTCAACTAAAAGAAACAGTGTTTTCTACTAGAAAAACACTGTTGAAAAGTGTGAATTGAGCTTATTTTGAAAAATTATTTTGGGCAATTTAATAACACATTTTTGAAAGTTTTTTTGTCTAGTGCACTAATAGACCATTTAAGCTATTGTATAAACATATATTTAAAACATATGTATGTAATGCAATTGATATTAAGACTTTCGAAATTGACTCTGACTCGCATTTTTGCGAATCGGCTTACGGGAGATCTTTGATAAACAAAAATATACTAGTAAATGTTGTATTTTATCTAGCCTACGCACTGCTTGAAGACTTTATCTATATAAAAAACTATGTTTCTTATTTTAAAAAAATCGTTTTCTATGATAATAGCTCGCCCGAAAATACCAGTTTCGCCGCAAATACGTCGAATTCTGTATGCGCGCTCTTAATTAGATTTAATACATAAAGGTTACGGGCAAGTGACGTCACACGCGTCGTAAGTATTTTGTATACCTCGCGTAAGAAGTTTGCGTGATAGTTATGTTCATATTTCGTTTATATCATCGATGAAAATAATGTATTAAGTATGTTATTTATAAAATAATCCTCTATCTGATAAAGATTTCATAACCTGCAACTTTTCTGGAAGATATTTCTAATAGCCTTCATCATCATCATCAGCCTATTGCAGTCCACTGCTGGACATAGGCCTCTCCAGTTGGCTCTCTAATAGCCTTAATATACCTTATTTGTAATAATAATTTAACTCAAGTTAAGTACATATTTTATTATGCTAATCATATTATCTAAGCGATCTGTGTATCAAATCTAAAAACAAACGGTCTCAAATTACATAAGAACATACAATCGTATGCAACGTCGGCTGCCCTTAGAAATGGGGTACCACGCTCAGTGGCCACTGACCACTGATGGGCGCCCAACCATGGAACCGATTCAAGTGTGACGGGCCTGTCTCACAAATCAGACCGAGCCGACGGACGTGACAGGTTGACAGGATATTTGTGACAAATAAGGTACAGGCGTCAGACAGGTCTTAGTCAGGGCATTAGTAGTGGAGGGTTAAGAGAGTATTTCTAACCCCCAACGCAAAAAGGAGTGTTATAAGTTTATAATTTATCTATAAAAACTATCGTAGCTCCAAAAGCAGGTAGATTAATTTGAAAATAAAAATGTGTTTATGGGATCTAGGTTTTATTTTTGAAAGGTATGAAAGTGTTCGAAGTCCATTTTAAACAGACTCTTTTCAGTTGTTTGAAGAGCATCACCCAATTTCCTGTGGTCATCGGGGTGTTTCAAAATAATTAGTTCAATAATAAACATAGAAACATTATTAACTCTGAAAAAAAAATCAGCAAAATCTTACTTTAATGTATGTGCGTGTGTGTAAGTGTGTAGTTTCTATGGCTTTGACTGTTATGTCCTCGTAGATTCGATTTTATAGCCACGGATGCAAAAAGCTTGTGTACAAAAGCGAAATTGAAAACGCATGAATTTATTCAAGCTTAAGATACTTTTGTGATGTATGACTATGACATCTACGTTTAAAACTATATTCGCTTAATGGCTGGCGACTCATTTGGGTCAGCAGTCACCTACATATGCCGGTTAAAATTAACTGGAGTGACACGTCATGGTAACTGATGGGCGGGAACTAAGGGGAATTCGGTCGTTTAGCTGAGAAAAATGAGACGAGGTTTTTATGTATCGTTTGTGAAACAGCAAAAAAATGCCCGGTATTTTAGGGTTAAATTGTATTCGGCGAAGGTGTATCTTGAAGCGGGATATTTAGATTTATTCAAAATATACAACCCATTTATTTGAGAAAAATGAGACGAGGTTCTATGTATCGTTTGTGAAACAGCGAAAAATGCACAGTATTTTAGGGTTAAATTGTATTGGATGAATGTGTATGTTGAAGCGTTATATTTAGAATTAATTCAAAACATAAAAAAACTCAATAAAACAAAACCACCTGGTATCTCAAACTAAAATAAAAATTTAAATGAGTGCCTCCTCCTTTTTTGATGTCGGTTACAAATAAAAGGTAAATTAAGTAAATAATATGCGTAATGTCCTTGATAGGTACCTACTCGTACTTAAAGAGAACAAATTTCTCTCGTCCACAGGAATTTTATTTCTTGTGACCACGGACGGAGTCATGATGTGTGGCACTATCGCTTGTCCAGACTATTTAAACAAATCTAATCTGACGACATAAAGGTCCTAATTCAGCTCGCAAGATTTGCCGCACACTACCAAGGCAAGTTGAATAAAAGCTCTTAAAAATAATAGTTATTGCATTTTTTTATCCATGTGATCACCATTAAAAAATCAGTAAAAATGTAAATGGGGTAGACATTATTCAAAAACAGTATGTATTAACAAATTTGACTATTTAAATAATGCTAGGATAGCATACAGTTCGTCAGATAGGTAAATAATAAAAACAAATAAATGATACCAGAAGAAAAAAAAACAAAAAGACATTTCCGATACCGGGAATCGAACCCGAGCCTCCTGGGTGAGAGCCAGGTATCCTAGCCACTAGACCATATCGGATGCTGCAGTTAGGATTGAATTTAGCTGTGAAGTTCAATTGTCTTTAAATGTATTTATTTTACTACAAATACAAAAAAAATATACATATAAACACGTGCATGGTAAAAATAAATTTATGTAGTGCGTCACATGGTTATCGATGCCATAAATAAATTGTGTTGGCAGCAAAGAAACACACTATGTACTCGCATTTTGAATCGATTAAGTAAACCAAACACAAATAGTTTTATTATTTTTTGTAACAGTTGTGGTGACAATCAGTTATTTAACTATTCAATTGATTGATTACTTTCGAACAGCACTGCAATAGGCCTGTCGCAGTATTTGGTAAGTATGGTGCCAGTTTTAAAATTAAATCTTGTATGTCATCAAATTATTTTTTAATAAATAATAATAAATAAATAATAAAACTTTTACTTCCAAATTACAATAACACTTGTGAACTTATCGAGCGGCTCTGCAGTAAGCATAATGCTTGTGTCGCAGTAACCATTAACAATTACCAGAATCATCGTGGGATACGGTTCGGTTTTTTAAAAAGCAAAAGGTTTTTAAAGTAGCACAAGTCAAGACCTCTTCATAACGGGATGGCTCCCTTTCAACCTACGGGGAACAGGAATATAACACCTATGACCTACCTACTATTTAAGAAGAGCGAAAATCTTTGAAGGAATTTTGGAGTTGAAATGCTTGAGTCGAGACTGGATCTTCAGATCCACGGCAAAAGTTCACGGCCGTTTCCGAGATAGAAAAAGTACAAAAATGTAACAATTGGTACATTACTACGAAAGAGACGAGCATGTTTAACACAATACAGACAGACATTTGCATAATTAGAGCACGTTATGCATGAAACGTGTCCAATTATGACTGAAGACCAGCTAATTTGAGGAGACGACTCGATATTCTGGATAACAATGTACACCTGATTTGTGAATAAAAAAGTCTGTAAGAAGGCGGCTTTAGAATATCAATATCCATAATATTATACGAGTATAGGTACCTAGTAATTACAGTTCTTTTCTAGAGGCTAAATAGGTATAATAACAAGTGTCGGGATATAAGGGACGTATCATCTTTTCGCTCTAAGCCACCCTCACCTGCCCGTGGTGCACACAGCCGAATAACGAACAAGGCTCTGGCAAGTCTGGCAACCGACTGGTGGCGGTATAACCATCACGATTGAAGGCGTAGCTAAAAACCAATACCACAATACACAGAAAAGAGATATCCTAATGTACCATGTTAGGATGTAAGAGAGCAACCTATTAACTGTTAGCTCCAAGCCACCCTCACCTGACCGTGGTGCATCCTGCCGAATAGCAAACGAAACTCTGGCGGCTGGTGAAGGTATAGCCATCACGATTGTGATTCGAAGGCGTAGCTAAATACCACAGGCCGATGACGGGCAGCAGCGTTACCGGAGCGAGGAGTTATGCCCAGCGTGGCGATTATGGATAAAGCCTCCAGATGTTTACCCAAAGTGGCGAGGCATGGAGAGGCATAGTCCAGCAGTGGACTACCATATTTCGACGTTGGGAGTTTACAATCAATCAAATTCAGTCGAATTACGAACCTCCATCGTTTTTGAAGTCGGTTAAAAGGGTTTTGACAAAAACGGACAACACGTTTAGTTTCTTCCTTTCGACATAAGGTACCCTAAAAGTGGTTCAGAAGGAGTTCAAGACGATACTGGAGTCGTGTAAGGAATGGTTATGCATCAGTTGCCAGACGAGCAAAGCTTCCGAGCGTGAATCGAGCTGAGCCTATATAATACATCAACTTGATAGCTATTCTAAGCTTGATAGGTAGGTATGTACCAACTTAGTACGTAATATTGACGTACATGTGTAAAGAGACATTGTACAAAGTCAATATGTGTGATGTCATCGGACTGATGTACCTAATCAGGGTTACCGCTGAAAGGAGATATCCTTTCAGTCTTAGAATAATATTATTCTAAGCTTTCAGTACAATAGGCTACTATGGCAAAAAATTGTAATTAGTCCGTCTTTTTTGGTTATTCAAAAATAAAAGATACGTATATTTTTATTTGTAAATTAGACTAAATATTACAAAGTAATAGCCCGTTGAAATTACGCGTGACGTCACTCGGTGAGGCATTTTTACGGGAGGGAGTGACGTCAAAGACTTCCACTCCTAACTTTTGATGCCTTGTATCTTTGCTATTTTTCATTTTAATGAAAAAAGGAAAAATACGAGTCTAATACATTTTTATGGTCTAAAATACGGACTAAATCTAATGTAAATATTTTGACCCCCGAAACATCCCTATTTAGTAAAAAAATACTAGGGGTTAGTCCAGAAACTACTCAGTTATAAGTGAGAAATGATATGTTGACGCATCATCATCATCAGCCAATTGCAGTTCACGGCTTAGGCGTGGATGTCGTAAAACTAGTTTTTCTTCTTCTTCTTGTCGTGTTGATGGCAATATCAACCCGTCAGATTTTGCGAGACCAAAACTCTGCTACACAGACAGCACAGCATTACCATTAGCGAATTAGCGAGTAAGAGTTCTTCTCGTAAGCACCTGTCCGGATAAGCAGGGCTGTCCAGAAGGTGAGTCATGGTCTGTGGGGCCGAGCCGCACTCGCATCAATTTTTATTTCCATCTTTATACCCCCACTTACATAAGGCGTCCTTACAGCATCCAGCAAGAACCTTAAGTCTGTTCAAAGCTTTCCAGTTTGGCCACGTCAAGTTTTCCCCCGGAGGAAGCTTTCCAGCAGGAATATACATATTATAGAGAGGAGGGAAATTAAGTGTTCCATTTAGATATCCTGTTCTGCGATGGATCACCTCACTAGTTCCTGGAGATTAGCCGCTTTCGAAAACATCAGATTGGTTATTTATAATTGGTTGCTGATGCCTCTACCGTGATACTTTGACATCCCTGATCAAAACAACACAAATTCAAAAAAAAACCTTGAAACTATAAGTGGCAAATGGAGAATATTTATACACAAACAAAAATTTACATGCCTTTAGGAACTTTAGTGCACAAGCATTAGAGTTGATAATTGCACTCCTATTTACAAAGGTGACAGAATAATTATGCCTATGAGAATTCGACAAAACTTTGATATTGTCTTTGAAACGAGCACGTTTACGAAATTAGCCGTTGAAATAGGCAAGTTTTCTACATAAATATACAAAGGAGAAGCTGACTGACATTTTTTTTTATAGTAGCTCGACATAATGGCTCCCCTACGCCTGATGGAAAGCGAAAGAGAAGTCCTACTCGCTGTGACAACAGGCAAGTAACCGGTCAGTTACCTATCAGTTGCCACCGCCATCTACGGAAACTCTACTCACCGGCAGGAACTCGACTCGGAGGTCATTTGGCTGCGGTATTCTATGGAGTGGAGGTCCTTCCCCGGACGGGCGGCTCAATTCGAGCGAAGATTCGCTATGCCCCACCATTCTTATGTCAATGCAGAGCCTAAACTTTATCATCATCATAAGCCTTTCGCAGTCAACTGCTGGACTTTGCTCAACTAGCTATGGCAAGACCTATGTTCGGTTATACCCATAATCGCCATGCTGGGCAAGCGGGTTGGCGATCGCAGGGCGTCCTTGCTCCGGTGACGCTGCTGCCCATCATCGGTCAACTATATTATGTGCTTTTTGTTACAACTTAAAGGGTATTTAGGCTAATATTTTCTTTTCAAACAGATTCGTGAGGCGACCATCATCATCTTTTGTCACGCAAATTGTGTGGAAAATTATGTTTGTATGGAAATGTTTAGTATTTTTACGACGGCATTTCGTTCTAATGGTGGTTATGGATGAATACCAAGAGTTTCATGTAGGTTATACCTACTATTTTTCTTTGCTATAGGCAAGAAATTTTTAAAGGCAATTAAATTCTATTCTATTCTGGAAGAGTCAAAGTCAAATATGTTTATTAATATGGACTTGAGAATAAATCAGATTAACACATTAATTTAATACAAGACATGCCACGCTGGGCCACACAGCGCCGTCTAGCCCCAAACTAAGCCGAAGCTTGTACTATGGGTGCTAGACAACTGATAAACTACTTAAATACTTTTTTTTTGTAAATAAATACATATTATACATAGAAAACACCCAGATCAATACAAACAGACATGTTTATGAACACAAATGTTTGCACTGTGCGGGAATCGAACCCACGACCCTTGGCTCAGTAGGCAGGAGTCACTACCAATTGAGCCACCGAGTCAGTCTTAGCTTCCGATTAAGTCATCCTACTAATATTATAAACGCGAAAGTTTGTTTGGATAGATGGATGGATGTTTGTTCCACTTTCACGCAAAAACTACTGAACGGCTTTTAATGAAACTTTACAGGAATATAGTGTGTACATCAGATTAACACATAGGCTATGTTATACACGAATATTCACGCGGGCAGAGCCGCGAGCAGCAGCTAGTAGGCTATAATTTATATTATTTCTATGTGTTTCCTTTTTTTACATATATAGATACATTATTTGTTTCAATACATCAGTTACATGCAAAATATACGAGTGTGAGCTTCTCTCATGACTTTCATTAACGACATAAACTTCTTCATGCAAATAAAATTTAAGGTTGTGCCTGAGGTTGCACCGGTTTTTAGGGTTCCGTAGCCAAATGGCAAAAAACGGAACCCTTGTCTATCTGTCTGCCCGTGCGTATGTCACAGCTCCTTCTTTTCGAAACTATAAGAACCATTCGGATAAATTTGTATAGTACGTGTACATAATGTATTTTGTGACCCCCATTCAGATTTAAACCGAAAATTGGTTTGAGGGTACTACGTCGTAAATCGTAAACAGCAATTTACCTTTCATTCATTCAACTCAAACATAAAAAAAATTAATCTATGTTACTTACTTGGTGATAAGGAACCCTTCATGGACAAGTCCAACTCGCACCTTTTTAGGGTTCCGTAGCCAAAATGGCAAAAACGGGACCCTTATAGATTCGTCATGTCTGTCTGTCTGTCTGTCTGTCTGTCTGTCTGTCCGTCCGTATGTCACAGCCAGTTTATTCCGAAACTATAAGAGCTCCATTATTGAAATTTGGTACGTAGATGTATTCTGTGAACCGCATTAAGATGTGAAAATAAAATTAGAAAAAAATCCAAAATTTTTGGGGTTCCCCATACATAGAACTGAAACTCAAAATTTTTTTTTTCATCAGACCTATACGTGTGGGGTATCTATGGATAGGTATTTGAAAATGATGTTGAGGTTTCTAACAACATTTTTTTCTAAACTGAATAGTTTGCGCGAGAGACTCTTCCAAAGTGGTAAAATGTGTGTCCCCCCCCCCGTAACTTCTAAAATATGGGCATGATAAAACTGAAAAAAATATATGATGTGTATTACTATAAAAACTACTAACGAAATTTGGTTTGAATGAAATCTAGACAGTAGTTTTTTTTTAAACGTCATAAATCAAATTACCTAATTTTTTCATTCAATCAGTGGTACGGAACCCTACGTGCGCGAGTCCGACTCGCACTTGGCCGGTTTTTTTGATTTAAGTACTAAAAATAACACAGTATCACCAATACCCGACCAGATATATTTTTTCAAGTCATCGAACTTAGCCGATTAATCATTTGCACTGTCCGTTCATTTCCCTTTTAAAGGAATGCGCAGGCGCCTTGAGTGGTCTTTATAAAGCAACGAGGAAACAGAGTGATCGACCCGTTGTATGATAGATAACATTTTACCTTATCAGGCGTTGAGGGTATCGACGTGGACTATAGTTGTATGGTTAGCAATGAAACGATATAACATCATTACTTCTTAATGGTTGTTTTATTGCAGTCAAAGTAAATAATTAATAAATAACCCAAGACATGCCACGCTGGGCCACACATCGCCACCTAGCCCCAAACTTAGCCGAAGATTGTAATATGGGTGCTAAACAATTACTGATAAACTTACATAGTCACTTTTAAAAAAAAATATACATGCGAAGTAGTGCTCAACATAGATGTATTCATGATAGTGTATTTGTAATTTATTAGGCCCATTTAAGTTAAATGATAACTGACAAGCACAAACATGGATATAATTAAATGGTATTATGTAAATATTTGGGATGTAAGGGAGCGACCTGTCACCTTTTCTCCAAGCCAACCTCACCTGCCCGTGGTGCATCCTGCCGAACAACAAACGAGGCTCTGGCAAACCGACTGGTGGCGGTAAAACCTTCACGATAGAAGGCGTAGCTAAATACCACAGGCCGATGACGGGCAGCAGCGTCACCGGAGCAAGAAGCTACGCCCTGCGATCGCCAACCCGCCTGCCCAGCGTGGCGATAATGAGTATATCCTCCAGGTGTTAGGCTGATGATGATGATATGACTTTCGTTGATACGATATCCAATTTGACCCGACTGGCAGTCGAACTAGGACTCTTCCGGGTCTTAGGCAAACGCCTTATTTGCTATACAACTATCAAACAAGACATAGTAGAGACTTCTTCTACAATATTGCTGGTCTTCTTAGGGGCGCAGCGCAGACGACAGACTATCCGTGACGCACTTTTTTGCAATTATATGCAGTAAAAACGCACACGACGCGCAAAAATCTGTCGCGGATATTTCACAAACTCAACGCACACGACGCACATCTTCGATCATTCTGTCGGCAGACCTAGACGCTCTTTTTAAATGTGTCAAACGCAGACTCTATCGCACAAAAATTGTGCCGTCTGCGCTGCCCCTTATCGAGATGAGCGACCTCTTACACCTTTGGTTGAGTAGAGCAGTGGTAGAGCATTAGCTAAAAGAAACCGACTTCAATATGAACAGCAGGGAAGTACACCCTTTTGAACAAAAGAAGATTTTTTCAAATCGGTTCAAAATTAGGATTGTCACGATCTTGTGAAAAGGTTTGTTCTATAAACAGGTTTGTTTATAGATAGAAGTTCTTCCGTCAAAGATTGGTTCTTTCGTGGTTCTTGCTGAAACTACAATGCAAAAAGTACTTACTCACATGTCAAGATGATAAAAATGCTCATTGACCATAGCAGACAACCGATTAAGCGGTCACCTGAATAAGTTGTTATTTTTTTGTCCGATTTTGACCATTCCAAGGTTTCCGATCCATCGGGCGTACAATGTAGTAACTAATCAATTCGATAAACGCCGGATTAAAATTAAACGTGATGTAATACGGAGAGAGACAAATCTGATGAGGTATTTACATTGTTCGAGGATAAAAGCGGCTTTAAATTACAAATAAATTATTTGTTTTATACGGGATGTAAGGAAGCGACCACGCCACTCTCACCTGCCCGTGGAGCATACTGCTGAATAACGAACGAGGCTCTGGCAACCGACTGGTGGCGGTATAATATAACCATCACGATTGAAGGCGCAGCTAAATACTACCGGCCGATGACGGGCAGCAGTGCAGCGTCACCGGAGCGAGGAGCTACGCCCTGTCAGTAAATTTATCTGTTGTCTAGTACCCATAGTACACGCTTCGGCTTAGTTTGGGGCTAGATGGCTATGTTTGGCCCAGCGTGGCATGTCTTGGGTTATTTACTAGAACTACTGGCAGTTGCTGGATGGGGAAGCCCGGGATAGAGAAATGTGGCGCGAATTAAAGGAGGCCTACGTTCAGCAGTGGACGGACCAAGGCTGTTGATTGATTGATTGATTGAAACCACATATTACGGAATTGGTCGAACGGTGTAAATCCCATGTAATAGTACCTTGAACCTCGAGAACGAAGCTATTTACGCAATCGCCATATTTACTCCGCGAAGGACTGTCGTTAGCTCACTATGACATACTATTTACAGCATTTTACGATATCATAAATCACTATTATGTTTGTATATTAACAGATTAAGCAATGACAATATAACATGTGTCTAATTCGGGCATGAAAACTCGATTTATAGTTAGATATCTAAATTAATCTGCTTTCATCTAGATACCGATAGAACTAGGTAAGTCATCGTAAGTAGAACATTATTTATTTGCATACATACATCTTTATCGCTTTGAAATGTTAACACGATCTATTTATTTACTTAAAAATGTAATAATATTTAGTTGAGGAGTGAGATTATCTTATTTAATTAATTATCATATAAGTAATAGCTGTAATAAAACTGCTACTCATTACGTAAATACCAAACAATATTTAACATTGCGAGAGGCCATAGTCCAGCGGTGGACTGATACAGTTTGATGATGACGATGAGGAAACAACGATACCTATTTGAGAAAATCAAAAAATCAAAATCAAAATTTTTCCCATATTATCATTTTAAAGTTTTCAATGCCTAAATCTCATTGTTTTTATAAATTTTTTCAAAGGTTTTGGATACTTAATATAGACAGTCACCTAACAGCCAAAAAGGGCTGAACGACATCTTTTACGAAATCGGCTATAGAGGGTACATCGTTGACGCAGAAAAAACGACTATACCAACGGTGTTACCAATTGGGCTGTTAGGATTTGATTTTTTATTTGACACAAGGCCGAAAAATGATTCGAACGTGAACATTTCCAAAAACAACGACGAAACACAATAGTCCAGAGCATACTCCCCTCGCTCGGCAATCAAAGGGTTGTAAAATTGAACCATTTATTAAATTGTTGTAGAGTTAGCAAAGCAATTTATGTGCGGGATAGCTAGCCGGCCCGCAGCGAATGTGATAGGGATGTCTACATGAATAAGTTATAAGAGATGTAGGGCATAGCGAATCTTCGCTCGAATTGAGCCGCCCGTCCGGGGAAGGACCTCCACCCTATAGAATATCGCAGTCAAATGACCTCTGGGTCGTGTTTCTGCCGGTGAGTAGGGTTTCCGGAGCTCGTGGGGGGTTAGGGTTGGGCCGGCATGGCGGTGGCAACTGACAGGTAACTGACCAGTTACTTGCCCGTTGTCACAGCGACTTGGGCTCCTCTTTCGCTTTCCATCAGGCGTAGGGAAGCCATTATGTCGAGCCTCTATAAAAGAAAAGACTTCTTACAAAAAGAAAGAAGAAGTATCAAAATAAACGCACGCTGGGCCATCGCCATCTAGCCTTATATGTTTGCGCTAAGTGGCAAAGGGATGTAAGGGAGCAACCAATCGTCTTTACGCTCCAAGCCTCACCTGCCCGTGGTGCATCCTGCCGAATGACGAACGAGGCGCTGGCAACCGACTGGTGGCGGTATAACCGTCACAATTGAAGGCGTAGCTAAATCCCACAGACCAATGACGGGCAGCAGCGTCACCGGAGCGAGAAGCTACGCCCTGCGATCGCCAACCTGCCTGCCCAGCGTGGCGATTATGGGTATGGTTAACAACTGGAGAGGCCTATGTCCAGCAGTGCACTGCAATAGGCTGATGATGATGGTGAAGTGGCTAACAATTGAAGAGGCCTATGTCCAGCAGTGGGCTGCATAGGCTGATGATGATGATGGATCGATTACACTATGATGGCCTGGTTATGTACCGCTTAACGCCCCGCTTAAAAGATCTTAGACTTCGATGATACGTGTGATGTTTATCAATACAGCGAATGCAGATATCACTTACATTTTTGGACTTCGTCGTTTCTTTTAACATCAAGCAAGACGCAGTCATTTTGACGTCCTAATATAAAAAAAAAAGTCAAAGCAAGATCAAATAAATACATGATCGATACAAACGATTAATCAACACCAATGTCTATCGCCATCGCCATCCTTAACTGCAATCACGTTCGAGCAAACAGAACCGAACTAGATCAAGCGCGTTACAAACTTGTTAGGTGTTCCGTATGTATCTGGATTAAACATGTTACTAACAAGTCTATGTTGGAATATGCATACGCGTAACATGTTTAGATACTAAACTGACGTTTAGGAGTTAGACTACTAACTGTTATTAAGTACTACAGTCTAGAACGGGTTCACTAAATCTTTAATAGGAGTTGATAAGGAAGGATGAGAAGTTGTAAGAAAGTAGTATAGTATAAATAGTAGTATTGTCAGCTTTAGAGGTAGAAGCTTAAAAAGAAGCTTATTTTTGGACTTTCGATGCGATGTAAATAAATATGACATTGTCTTATTTGTAAAATGATATGTCATAAACAAATAAATATGCGACTATTTCGCGCGGACGAAGACATGGGTACAGTTAGTTAGTTTTATATGTTTACTAGATCGTACCTACAACGATCAGCTTCAAAAGTAGCCGATTATCTTTGTCTGTTTCCAAGTGATTCTAAGCAAAATGAATTTAAGTTTACTGATACATGGTACTAAAGTGTTCAGCGACTTTTGATGCCGACCGAACCACCTGCGATGTCTCTTAAGCAAGTAACCTATTCGTATTTCTAAGAAAGGCCCGGAAACTAGTTATTAATTGCGTACTTGACAGTTGAAAACTATTTATATATATTTATATTTTAAAACAAAAATCCACTACAATATTTTCAGCCATAGATCCTTCATAATTTATCTGCGGAACCTTAAAACTATTTTGCGCACAGCCTAAGGCTTCTCTTTGAAGAGTACCTAATCTCAGTAACGTGGTATAACTGGCATTACCTAAGGTAGAAAGGATCAATTTGCTACGGAACCCACCATATATTATGATAGTGTTTATACCTCAGTACAATTTGAGTAACTAGAGTAGCCAAGTACATCATCTATTTATGTTGGTAGTTCAGGAAACCAATGAAATGAAGTCGTAATTAAATCATCTTAACTAATATTATAAAGCTGAAGAGTTTGTTTGTTTGAACGCGCTAATCTCAGGAACTACTGGACCGAATCGAAAAATTCTTTTTGTGTTGAATAGACCATTCATCGAGGAAGGCTTTAGGCTATATAACATCACGCTGCAACTATTAGGAGCGAAGAAATAATGGAAAATGTAAAAAAAAAAGGAGAAAAAATAACTATTCCACGCGGACGAAGTCGCGAGCACAGCTAGTCTTTCATATAAAAAAAAAACTTAATCAAAATAACTTTGAACTGTTCTACAGGAGAGAGGTTGCTTGCACTGCTAACAAAAGCTAACACATTGTATTTGTTAAAATTACACATATTCCCACCAAATGTTTAAAAACGTAAATATTTTTCCAGTTTTAACCATTATTTGAAGTTTTGTGACTATTTTGTGACAGTTACTCCATCTTCTTTCACTTTGCTACAAATTCATTTTTTTTTATAATAAAAAAAATGTGGTGTTTATCTATGATAAGCTAAGATGTATGTTGGTAACTTATATTCCAAAATTACTTAAGATTTTTAATGAATGTTGAGTTCACAAACATAAATAAAAATAATAGCTTAATCCTTATCTAGCAGATACGCCAGTTATGACACTCCAGTACGTTTATAAGAACTTATTTATGAGGTATAAGTAAACATTAAACATATTCCCCTTTTTTTGTTATGGGTTAAAATCTCTCCTCAAACATTGACTAATTCGATTTATAACTAAAGATCGTTTAAAAAGTAAAAAGCAAGGGTGACCACCTAGCGTGAAGCGAGGGTACAAATAGACGGCCAATTCCCAATTAAAATCTCCACAGGTGGTCCGCCAGAGGGCAGCACAGGGGAGTAGATTGGAACCAAATAGGGTTGTGCTCAATTAAAGCAGAAAATATAACTTTATGACGACTTAATTCAAGTTTACTTGTTTTCATCGGCATCAATATAGATAGATAGATACAGGAAAAGCTATTACAGGCATAATTGTGTGTAGGCGGTTTTATCGGCTAGCGATCTCTTCCAGGTAACCTTCAGGTAGAGGGCATTTGTAGATGGTTGTTAGTAGTTGGACGGGCTCGGTGGCTCAATTGGTAGTGACCCCTGCCTTTTGAACCAAGGGTCGTGGGTTCGATTCCCACCCGGGACAAACATTCGTGTGATGAACACTTGTGTTTGTTCCGTGTCTGTGTGTTTATATTTGTATTTAAGTATTTATTGGTGGTACCTTCGTTGTTCTGATACCCATAACAGAAGTGCTTAAGCTACTTACTTTGGGATTAGAGCAATGTATGTGATGTTGTCTGATATTTATATTTTATTTGCCAAAGCGAGAAGTGGAGTAGTGCAGAAGTGTTACAAAAGGATAAATAAAATATTTATCTTACATTGGGCCTCAGCTGCAATACAAAACAGTTTCAACGAGGCACCATCAAATAATTAGTATATTCCTAGTTTTCCCCGATTGGGTTATGCCTAAAATTCTTGTATTCCTGATTTTCTAAAAAAAGTCAATCGACGGAATGCATATTTAAGTCTTCAAGTTTTTTTCTCCTAAATGACTACGATGATAGCTAAGACGACCTTGTCACCATCACCAGACTGCGGGGAAACGGAAGGCTCACACATCTAATAATCATATTTCAAACCCGATAGAAACTCTTTTATTTCGTAGCCGAATTCAGTCATACTGCATGCCGTTTAGTGGTTGCTCACCTCGCATCACAGCACAACCCTATTCCTGTGATATACTCACATTGGCCCGAGGCTTGTATAGGGGGGGGCCTTTTCTTAAATCCGATATTGAAGTTTTGAGCACCTAAGAAGCTACTATAATTATCACCGCCAATACTTAGTACTAGTAACTAGAAGTTTCATACTTAACTAGTCCATTACTCACAGGTGCAGGCTGAAACAATAATTCGTTGTTGGTAAAGTTATCAAAGTCCTGCATCATCCTGAGGTAGTAAACGAAACGACATTAAATTTGATATTAGGTAAATTAACCTAATATTTCTACCCTGTTTCACCGCTTAGATGCTTTTAAACGCTTCTCTTTTTTTACAAGGCGCTGCATAGTGGCCTCCGTCGCCTGATGGAAAGCGAAAGAGAAAATCAAGTCACTGCGGGAACGAGCAAATAACCAAATGAATCGCTTGTTAGTTGCCACCGTTATACTGCCTGTAGGAATATTCTGGCTACGCCTACACACCGACTGATATCGTATAGGTACGAGTATATTAATATTAGGCGTATTTTTCATTAAAGCTCTTATTCTATGATGTAGTATCACTGAGTATGAAGTTTCAATACGACACCGAAACTTCGGTAACGCATTGGGAAGTACGCCCCCAGGTTAGTACAAAAAACACCTTAACGACCTTATCAAATTAAAAATATTGAAGCGTACTCACGTGCTGCGCTTGAGAGTAATGGTACAATTAACAAAATGGTTTTGTCAACTCTTTTTTTATAGATCATAACCATTTAACCCTTTAAATCGCTTTTGGCCGAATTTTGACATTTTAACAAAACTTATTCGTACATATTCTTTAAAAAATAGGAACTAACGCGATTTTTGACATCTCATGTCAATGTGACGTGACAAAATTCTTGATTGTTTTTTAATAACCAGCATTTTTACGCGGTCCATTCCAGCCAATGTACTCGTAGTGTGAAAAGTAAAAAAAAACAAAAAGTTATCTACTTCTTTGTTATTGGAGATTAATCGATTCCAATTTATTCGCTTTTCCGACATCCGATGCACTCTCGATGATGATTTACTTTATTGGATTCACGAACTAAATTAAATGAAATAATTCAAGGTCTGTCTGTAAAATACGGCTACACTTCAATATCCATCGCCCACCTATAAAAAACTTCAATTATTCGTAAAATATTCCATTCTTACCTATATATATGTCGCAGTCATCTGGTTGAATCTGCTATTCAATTGAATGACTAGCACGTTCATTGAATGACGACATTTGATTGAATGCCTAAAGGACAACTCGTCAAGTTATTGAATGAAACGTTCAACGTCTTGACTGAACGTCATTTTAGCATAGTCGTTGAATGGGTAAAAGCCGACTGTTTAATGTTTAGTTTTTCTTTAAAAGTATCCGGAGGCGGCGTATTAATATGTAAATCCACGCTGTTACACTATTTTATTACGTACTAGCTGTGCCAGCGGCGTCGCACGCGTGGTTATCGGGATTCAAAAATAACGGTCTTCCATAAAATGGTGTCTATAAATTTTAAGTAGACCAATATGCAATACATTGGTGAAAACCGCATTCAATTCCGTGCAGTTGTTTTTGCGTGATGCGCGTTCAAACATACGCGTAAAAATTTCTCCCATTTTCCCAACACTTCCCTTCACTGCTCTGCTCCTATTAATCGTAGCGTGATGAAAAGTATACTATAACCTGCCCAGGAGTATGAAGAATATTTGTACCAAGTTTCGTTAAAATCCGTTCAGTAGTTTTTGTTTCTATAACGAACATACAGACAGACAGACAAAAATTTTACTGACTGCATTTTTGGCATCAGTATCGATGACTAATCACCCCCTGATAGTTATTTTTTTTAAATATTCAATGTACAGAATTGACCTCTCTACAGATTTATTATAAGTATAGATAAGTCAGTTTAAAGTAAATCTAATCAAAAAATATCAACACTCAGGTGATCATGTTCGACGCCATATTTGTTTTAGTGACTACTAACGCCGCGCGGGAAAAAAATGAACTAAATTACAATCACTTGACTGCTTTTACGTCCGCACTTTTCAAAGGGCTATGTTTCAATCCGCTACCTAGTTGGACGTTAAGTGACGCGTGCTTAGTCAACGTTCGGTCTAGTCATTCAATTGAATGTCGTCATTCAATTAACGCGCTAGCGATTCAATTGAATAGGAGATTCAACCAGATGACTGCGACATATATAATTTTGACGAAGTTTAGAATGAGAATCTTTTTTTTTCGAGCTGAAAATTAAATTGTGTGCCTACGTGAAACCCAAAATATTTTAAAAAGTTCTTCATTAATAACGCTATGCATAGTAGGTAAGTCATGTTCATGTCCCAAATTGGTTAATTAAATAACTACTTATAAAATTTTTACCCAATTACGAAATATATCACTGAAAAATACAAAATAAATAAATAAAATGAAGATATGTACAAAGCATTTGGAGGTGCTGGGATTTGAACCCAGGACTTTCAGCATGCGAAGCAGACACTCTACCACTGAGTTACACCCCCGGTACACAGAGCGGCGAATTAGTTGTATAGGTACGTAGTACGTATGACTAAAGCTGCCGTTCGACTTTTGTATGTTAATTATGAAACTACAAGTAGAAACGTTATATGTCCGGTTAGGTTCAATATTATATTAGTTTTGTCCCTGTTTTTGGTCTAAGATCCCTCTATGTTGCATATAGGGATCCAGGACCGAGATGTTTATTTGATGAAACTTAATTTTTTTTAATTAAATAGCCTATGTCAACAAATAATTATGTAATTTTTAACAAATGTTCAAGATTAAAATCATTGTGATGTGAAAAAAAAACTTGGTTTGGGAGCCATCATCATCAGCCTATTGCAGTCCACTGCTGGACATAGGCCTCTCCAGTTGTTCGCCACCCAGGGCAAACTTCTGGAGGATATACCCATAATCGCCACGCTGGGCAGGCGGGTTGGCGATCGCAGGGCGTAGCTTTTTGCTCCGGTGACGCTCCTGCCCGTCATCGGCCTGTGGTACTTAGCTACGCCTTTTATCGTGATGGTTTCACCGCCACGAGTCGGTTTACCAGAGCCTCGTTTGTTGTTCGGCAGGATGCACCACGGGCAGGTGAGGTTAGATGAGCTGAGAGGTTAGGAGCCAACTAGGACTTAATGCCGAGATGATGATGATGATAAAATATCACTGAACGAAGTTCCATGACCCATCAAATAAGGGCATGCCTAATAAAAAAATGACCATCAATAAAAAAATCATTATTTTTGTACAAAGACATCGACCCCAAAACCGTATGTGGGTACTTTTACGAGATAATTATGTCCCGTTAGGTTGTCCTAAACGTTCGGCTAACGGGAAGGTTTGTTTGTAAACAGGGCTCCGATAAAGCATTTGTTTGTTTAATATTGAGCCCAGTTGTTCTCAAACTTTTGTGAACAATCTTCCCACTAAATCTACATGATATTTATGAAAACCAGCGCCGCGCGGCGCTTGCGTCACGGCTAATGCTGAGTGGTCACCCTTTTGGTGCATTACCCAATAGTGTATGTGTTACTATGTTAGATGTGCCTATACCTACCTACGTTTTTTACCTTTATATTGCTGTTAAAATTGGCATGTAATGTTATGCACTAAATAAACGTTTTCTATATTTAATTTTTATTATGTCCTGTGTGTATGTGATGTGAAACATTATGTTTGTTTACCTATCTATTATAGAAATAAAGATACCAGAAAAACAGCAATATACCTAACAATTAATTATATTATTATACATATTCAAAATGATCATACCTAGTAGAAAAATATATTATTTTTAATGACACTAAATGATTTGTTCCCTTCATTTTCTAAAAGGGCCCCATAATAGTGCTGCAACCTTTAATCTAAACTACCACCTAGTTCAAATGAACTTTTAGCACACCACCTAGTTCAAATGAGGTCGCTCTCAATTATTTAGGTAAATAAGGATGTGTTTCGATCGACACAAGCGGGCTGCCCGGAGTTGGGAAAATTGCCAATGATCTCGCTCAGAAGAGAGGTAGGGCATAGCGAATCTTCGCTCGAATTGAGCCGCCCTTCCGTGGAAGGACCTCCACCCTATAGAATACCGCAGCCAAATAACCTCCGTGTTTCTGCCGGTGAGTAGGGTTTCCGGAGCTTGTTGGGGGGTTAGAGTTTTGCCGGCATGGCGGTGGCAACTGACAGGTAACTGCCCAGTTAGTTGCCCGTTGTCAGAGCGACTGGGCTTCTCTTTCGTTTTCCATCGGACGTAGGGAAGGCATTATGTCGAGTTACTATAAAAAAAAAGTCACACATTTCATCTCCGCTCTACTTCAGTGGAATAATACCATCGTGTAAAAAGTGTAAATTGTTACCTTAGCATAAAACCACGCAGCCCCAATAGTCTATTATGGCTAAAAATTGTAATTAGTCCGTCTTTTAGCTTATTCAAAAATAAAAGACACGTATTTTTTTATTTGTAAATTAGACTAAAAATTACAAAGTTATAGCCTGTTGAAATTACGCGTGACGTCACTCGGTGGCATTTTTACGGGAGCTAGTGACGTCAAAGAATCCCACTCCTAACTTTTGATGCGTTGTATCATTGCTATTGTTTATTTGAATGAAAAAAGGAAAAATACGTCTTTTATTTTTTAATAAGCTAAAAGACGGACTAATTACAATTTTTACCCATAATATCCTATTCTGCAAAGGGCATCGCAACGCAAACTTGACAATTTATGTCTTCCTATATTCTAACCTGACGACAGAGATAAGATAACACGGCGCTAGAACTTAATACTATCGGCGTTATCGTAGATACGTACTGCGATAGCTGGATAGCAAAACTGTAGTTAGAAAATTATAATGTTGTCTAATAAATAATTATTATTTATTAATTGTTGAATGCAATCATTTAAACGGACTTTCTGAGGAGTATTATTATCTATGTATAATATGTATTTATTTACAAAAAAAAAATGTATCTAAGTAAGTTTATCAGTTGTCTAGTACCCATAGTACAAGCTTCGGCTTAGTTTGGGGCTAGGTGGCGCTGTGTGGCCCAGCGTGGCATGTCTTGGGTTATTTATTTATTAGTTATTTGGTAATTTTATTGGAAAATTTACAGAAATGTAGGTCAAATATCAGATGAACCCTAAGGGGCTGCGCAGACGACAGACATTTTGTGCGAAAGAGTCTGCGTCTGAGACATTTAAAAAGAGCGTCTAGGTCCCTACAGCTCTGCCGACAGAATGATCGAAGATGTGCGTCGTCTGTGAAATATCCGCGACAGATTTTTGCGCGTCATGTGCGTTACTGCATACAATTGCATAGGTTAGACTAAAAAGTGCGTCACGGATAGTCTGTCGTCTGCGCTGCCCTTTTCGCTCCTGCTCGTGGTGCATCCTGCCAAATAACAAACGAGGGGCTGGTAGCCGACGGGTGGCGGTATTACCATCGCAATTGAAGGCGTAGTTAAATAGGTCGGATCGATGACGGGCAGCACCGTCACCGGAGCGACAAGCTACGCCCTGCGATCGCCAACCCGTGCCCAGTGGCCCCTAGACAGTTTACGACGGTTTTGTTCATTTGGGGACCCATGAACGCCTATAACACCAGGGGCATCATCATCACACACGCTTTGTATTTTCTCCAATCTCCATATTATAAGAAAACTTAGACATGCGGCTTAAGAAAATAATTATAACTCCTTCATAACACCAATCCTTGATTTACTTGCCCGTATCACAAATACTAAGTAGTTACAAATATGATACACCAACATTAACTTTCTCTTCTACCCAGAGCATTGAGACCTGTCAACAGATCATGATTTAATACGACCTCAGAATACTAACTGTTGATATGAGAAATTATACGGTGTTAAATATAAACTAGACAAGTGTATATTGGGTAGTGTTGCCAAGTTTCCGCATTTGACAGAGACATACCGATTAGTAAGTAAGCGGTTTCTGCAACGCTAGCTAAAACTAACTTAGCTTATTTCACATTGTGGAATCAGTATTTTATTGTATTTTTCGGGTTCCGTACCCTACAAGTAAAAATGAAACCTTATTACTAAGACTTCGCTTTCCGTCCGACTGTGTGTCATCAGGCTGTTTAAGCTAAACTGAAATTTTCACTAGTTAGGGTAAAAATATATATCATATCTGTGGTCGTTATTTATAACACTAAAAATAAAATAAAATCAATATTTAAATTACACTTTGCCAAATGTAATTTAAATGACAATTGCAACATTTTTTATGCAAGAGGCGGCAGACGAGCAAATGTGATGCCTCATGGTAAGCAGTCGACACCGCCTTGTAAAAGAGTAGGTAAATACGTTAGTTTCTGAATATTAATTCTGAACCAGTGGTAGCTTTAACGATTTCTAAGTGTTTTTTTCTAATCTAACTATACAACAAAGATTAGTTGGCTTTAACTTTGAATCACATGGTATAGAAAAGAAACGCAATTAATATTTGTAAATATTCATGAGTTGTTTCTTCATTTAGTTTCGCTGTCAGCATTATTATAAAGGTTGTAATCCGGGTCAGCACAGAATACACACAATAGGTTTGATTTGAAACTCAAATCAGCTCGGGTGTAACTAATTTTAATCAACAAAGTCGCTTTTTAATCAATCATCATAATTCTGTGCATCATAAGAATGATATGATTCATATTTTTTTCTTCTTTTAAAATAAATTATTTAAGCTCATTGTCATTATGAGTGTTCCGTATACTATGTGACAAAATTACCCCCGACGCAAAAAGAGGGGTGTTAAGTCTGACGAGTCTATCTGTTTGTGTGTGTGTCTGGCATCGTAACTCCTTAAAGGGTGTAACAAATTTGTTGTACTACTTTAAAAAACGGATCTTGTAAGGATTCCACTTCTCCTTTTGAGTGGAGCGCAACGCAAAACATATTTTGGCATGGGTTACCATCATCACTAAAGATTTTAGACATTTTAATATTTAAAAAAATAGAGATAATGATCTCTAAAAAATTAATTAAATGTCATGTAATGCATTTTGCGAAAGAGGCATTCTGCGAAAGAGACGTTTAAAGGAAGATGAATTTTGCATTAAGAGACATTATGAGAAAGCGACATTTTACTACTGGTAGACATTCTGCGAAGTATAGGTTTTGCGAATAAAGCCCCTCTAGGCTACAACTACTTCAACCTTGTGAAAATTTATACCATCTCAGTTCCTATCGATTAAACCCCTCAGCAACAATGTACAAACCTATTTCGCCACTAACGTAATGCTGTAGTAAAATTTAACTACACATTGCGATCGTTTACGACGAGACGCCATCGCTGCAGCTTGCAACTTGACGCTCAATTTGTATGTATGACTTGCATTAAGTTTTTGTCGGCACAATTTGATACCTTAGCTACTTAGTTAGCTGACTCGGTGTTGAGAAAAATGTAACATGGCTAATGTGTGTATATTGTCATGTTTTCAACGGGACTAATATAATTGACGAGATGCGACGGCGATGCAAGATAGCTGGCAAGTGAATGCGAGAAGCCCAGGATAGAACTTCGAACAATTGGAGAGGCTGATGATAGAGATGGTGAATATAAATAAAGGATAAAAGTAACACACCATAACTTCAGAACGGCTTACCGATTTCGAGCCAATAACTTTTATATTGTGCCAGGTATACTTCTACTTAATATAGCTTCTCTCAGCTTTTTTTATACAGTAGCACAACGTCATGTGCTCTAATCGCTTAAAAGAATGCGAAAGAAAGACCTTAGTCGCTGAGA